>JAUNZO010000912.1:0-32280 GCA_031894775.1 Chloris gayana | reverse complement strand
GGCCTGTTTGTCTTGAAGGATTTTCATAGGAAAAATTGAAGGAATCCATTCCAAAGGAAAGGGGTTAGAGTGAGTGTTTGGGATGAAGGAATTAGAGATTCCTTTCCTATGAAATACTGTAGTCTCTTCACGATTTCACGGGAATGAAAAACTCCAGTGTGTGCTCTTGTTTTCTCTTCCTTTGCTCAAGCCGGAGGTGGTATGCCTGGTTAAAGGTGAGAATTGGGGCCATTAGCTGCTATTGCCATAAGCAAACGTGAGTTTGCGTCCTCATGCGAAGGAGAGAGAAGCACACCCCAGCTAGTGGTGTACGTTGGGTTGATTGGATTTTTTTCTTTTCTTTGTATCTAGTCCCTAGCATGGTTTGGAAAGAATGTTTTCAGTCCAACTCAAAAAAAAAACTGAGCATGAACAAAGAGTTTACTAATTTGATTTATGTTAATCAATAACGATATTAGTTTCAAAATATTTTATTTCTAGTTGCACTGATTTTTGTGTTCCTTTGTTTCTATTAATTCCTGCATTCCAAACACAAAAGTTTATCATTCCTCTGTTTTCTATTCCTGTAGTTTTCTTACTTTTCTCATTCCTATGTTTTTCTCGTTCCTGTGTTTTTTCCTATTTTCCTCCATTCCAAACAGACCCTAAACAGATATCTACATGAGACCCACTGCACCCAGAATATGGAAACGAACATCATATTCTTTTCAACAGCCTTACAGAAAGCAAATCCAATTTACATTCTCCACTCCTATAGATGATATAAAATTAACAGTAACAATCTCACAACAAGAAACAAGCTATTACAATGACGATTAGCAGGAAAAGGAGAGTCAGTTTCCTGCTCACACCTTGGAGAACCTCCTTGATAGTTTGAATGCAGAGAACTGATGCTCAGCTTGACTTTCCGTGATCTTAGCACAGCTTTCCTGGCAAATGTACTCTTGTTTATCAGAAGAAACTGAAGAAGACCTGCGCAGGATCTCAAATAGGGAAACACTTGAACTCATGACGCCCTCAGCATTTGTCCTTGATCCTGTTGGTTTCGGCTGTGAGCTACTGAACTTAGCTTTCTTCGGTTGATTTGAATTGGTCTGATCCTGCAGAATGGGAAGCAGGAGAATGTAAGAATGTCTTTTTTAATGACAAATGAACATTATTTATAGCTGATTCAAATCAATGAAATTAAAAAAGAAACTTACAGCTTCTGAGTTACTCTCTGAAGAAGTCATGCAGCTCCTACTACTGCTATTGCTGTCATCACGACCAAATACATAGGATCTATACACTGATCTGTGAGAAGATACTGATGAACCACTGGATGTTCGACCAAGAAAAGATGACTGTAGTGGAGACAAAGATTGGTCAGTTGACAGACAAAAATGACAATGATGGACAAGACTTGCAATAGAAGTGAACAATGGCATGATGTAGCAGTGAACATATGTGACTGTCGCTTATCAATTTAGCAAGCATTGGGATATCCTTTGGTTACTATAATCAGTGTTATCCTAACATTAACGATGCTTAACCAAAAGGAGTAATGCAAATACTGGACCTAACTTTTGTATCAAGAGAAAATAGTCTTTTTACCCCTAGTGGCTACAGAAGGTAATGCCCATTAATTTGCAATGAAGGAGCATGGCGTATTGAGAATTTCAAGAGTTAACAATCATGTGCAACGGTACAAGAAATACAAGACATAAGTAACTTGCCTTTGAGGTGGTGCTACTCTTTCCAGTCACAAGCATTTCGTGATTTGCTGGAGAAATGTTGGGAACAATAATTAGGGGGCAGAACTTTGATAGAGAAGAGAAAAAGATCAACTAAGAAGAAGGGCTTACATGAGGGCTGTTTTCCTCTCCTCTTGGGTTGAGGTGCAATATTGAGCTTCTTTATCAGACTAAATACTTCCCTTGAATTGTCATCTTCCAGTGGAGATATTAATGAACCATTATAACTCTACATGTGAAAACAAAGTGGCAAGTGGTAAATATCCTGATGAATATTTTTTGACGAAATCTTGATGAATTATTCAGATGTATCAATACTTACTTCTCTCTTTGAAATGCGTTGACGGGCCAAATTCTCTTCAATTTCATCATCATCAGAGTGCTCATAAACATCATTATCATCTGTGAACATCTTTGCAACCATTTGTTTTGCTTTTTCAGAATTCTGCCGTACAATGTTTGCTGGAGTTAAATCATAAGACATTTCATTTTCTGATTCACCCTCACACTCTTCAATATCTTCATCTTCATCTTCATCTTCATCCAATATCTTTTTCTCCTCCTGACGACCAAACTTCAACCTCTGCATAACATTATTTGTTTCTGCTGCATCTTGTTGCTGAAGCCACTTTTGATGGAATTCGTTGCGCTTCTTGTGATCTACTTCTTTTTCTTTGTAACCAGCTTCTATTAGATCATTAAATACTTCATCTTCATCACTTCCATCATCTTCCTCATTGTCCTTAAACCTCATCATGTCATTGTCACTATCATCTTCTTCCTCAGCTTCATCATCAAGAAAATCCTTCAGGATAGCGACATCTGGACATGAATCTCCTATAGTTTGTTGGGGGTGTTCATCTGCATTTTCATCATTTTCCTGAGAGCTTGGATCAATGTTTTCCTTGTCATTATCTTCTTCGTCTTCGGACAAACTGAGACAGAATGGCAGGCATCATTTAATACTATGCCAAATGATCACATATGTGAGGAAAAGAAGCTAACAAATTTCACTATTATAATGACATTTATCTGGCCTCTAGATAATTGACCTTTCATCAAAACTATAAAACATGTTAGAGCTACAGCATGTTTTCAGTATGGAGTGAATGAGATCTTGAAACTGATATGCAATGGTAAAAAGTCAAGTATGCAATAATTGTATGGTTTAACCATTTAAATTCCACAAGAGACTAGCAGAGAATAAAAATAGGATCTGTTACCCCACAATTGCAGTTAACATACATAAAGCATAAATGCATACTACTGTCATGGACAACTTAAAGAAATGGTACGAAGATATACAGGTGAGGTGTTGTACTTACGTCTCATCTGTACTCTTGGTAGGGCTTGAAGAGGGATGTGACTGAGTTTGATCACCTAGATCAAAGTGGTTCTCACTTGAGTGTGCATTCTTGTCATGATTGTCATGTGAACTATCTAGCATTTCCTGATGAAATCAAACAATCAATTGTAAAACAACCAATTTACTACACTTGTGTTTAACTACTTGAAGCCGCAAAATGAAATAATGAACTGCCGTTAATAGCTTATAAGCACCTTATCATGCTCTGTGACTACAACAATATAGTAGCTGCTGCAAATGGCAACGGGATTAAAAAAAGGGAATAGTCCTACCTCATTTGAAGTTTTTCTGCTGTGATTATCGAAATCCTTCTTGGCACCCTGCACGCCAAATCACACTATAAGTAAAATACAAGGACCAAACTGCCAACATATTAAGCAAAAACAATGCTGACCTCATCTTCTGGAATATCACATTGATCCAGTTCATGGCCATTAGCTGCACGCTCCTTGTCAATATCATCCTGAAATAACACAGCTTTCAGTTTTATGGAGACTACTACAATCAAATCAAAAACCCTTGATAAAGACTTACAGTCTTCAAATCCTTAGCATCAGTGGCCACTTCCTTAACTTGAGGCACCTCCAAATGCCCAATAAAATCATTTGCTGGCTCTGAAGGAGCATCGTCGTCATCCTCATCTTCAATATGAGCATTTGTTCTGAAATGTATAGCAAAGAAAAGCAGCAGCATCAGTGATCCATTAAGTCGCCCTTCAGGAAACATCACCTACCAACTGAAACACACTCACTTCTTTAGAATCTCCAGCTTACGAAGGCGGATCTTCTCCAGGACCGATGAGATGGGCTTGTAAACTGGCTGCACAGATGGCTTAAACGATGCACTCCTCGTTTCTACAAATAACAAATGTAAGAACAAAGACAAAATCTCGGCCATTAAATTCCTTAACATTGTGCAGTTGAAATGCATACCTCGCAGCAACCTCTGTGACTCGGCATGGATTGAATCAAGCTGCACCCTCCTCTCCTGAACGCATCAACCCACAAAACCAATAAAAAATCTACAAACAATTCAACTGAGGCACGAATCGTAACGCAGCCGCAGGTGAGTCGATACCTTCTCAGACCGTCTCTTCCCTCGAGTTGACTCCTTGGGCGCCTCCTCCTTCCGCTTCCTCTTGCTCCTTTTCCCCTTCGCTTCCTCACCCGTGACCATTTCTTCCTCACCTTTGTCCATATCGAGCCGCTTCTTCGCCGCTGTCTCCCGCCGCAGCTCCTCGATGAGCCCGCCCCCAAGCATCTCGTCCTCGTCCTCGCCGTCTCCTTCCACTGGAGCGCCCAGCGGGTCCCATCCCGCAGCGGGGCCGCTCTCTGAGAACAGCGGATCGAGGCCGTCATCCTCCTCATCTGGGGAATCCGTCGGCGGCAGCGGCGATGAATCGGGATTTGGTGAGGAATCGGGTAGCGGGGATAAAGCATCCGCATCTGACGCCTTTGACGGCGGTGGGGAAGAGTTGCTGAGAGGAGAAAGGCGCGGGACTAGGGTTTCCGCGTCCGGCGAGGCCGACGCCACCGGCGGCGGCGAAGATGGTGGTGACGGGGAGCCGGCGGGAGGGATCTCAGTGGTGTCGATTGCGGTGGTGGTGGTTGGTTGGGATGAGGATTTCTTGAGGCGCTTGAGGCGGCGAGGTGGGGAAACGACGGGGGAGGCGGGGAGGTCGAGGAGCTCAGCATCGTCGAAGGGCTCCGTGTCCATGGCGCCGCCGCGAAAAGGGCTGGGCTTCGCGGGACCGGCGAGTAGGGCGGAGGAGCCGAGGAGTGGATAGTGGAGGAACGGAACGGAAGTGGGCGGTGACGGTGGATTTTTCACATGGGATCGGGGAATGAACCGAGAGAAGGCGCGGGAGAAGGTTCGAGTTTGGCCAGGTTTCGCGCGGGATTTTTCGCTTTCCTATTCCGGCTCCACGCCGCGGACGCGGAGAAGACAGATGGACTGAACGCGATTCAACGCCGAACAAGATCGGATCTGACGGGCCGGTCCGCTCATGTGCTTATCCAGAGATTCTCCAGTATGGGTCTCTTTCTCGTATAATATGTATTTTGGCCCAAGTCCAGAAATCCTATGATACCTATTTGCACATAACTTCTGACAAGAATATGCCCTAGAAAATAAAAGATGGTCCGTCAGCTTATTCATCTGACAGTTTTAAATGTTTTAAAAAAGTTTAATCTGACAATGAGTCTACTACAATGTACTCCGACCGAGCAAATTAAACTGCGGCTAGTGCAATCATCCGGTTTCGGAAGTACAATCATCCGGTCCAAAACGACTTCAATTCCCGAACAGAGGAGTACCATATTGCGTTATTAGAATGGAAAATACAGTACTAGCATCGATGGGTTTGTAAAACAACACACTACACTTGTTTTTTTTACTGTAAAGCTAAATTTATAGGTGGGTTTGTGAAATTAACTATTTTTTCGTTTAGCAAATTCAATGTTAAGACTTAAGATGCAGAAATCAAATAATGACAGAAATTGGAATCTTTGGAGATCTAAAGAAACCATGATACTCCGTGACAAAAACTGCTGATCACTATATCTCGGCATTAGAATCCGTGTCATTGCATACAAAATACAAGTAGTGTTCCTCAAGAGATCTATCATGAGGAAGTGTATCTTGGTCTCTTGTTAAATGGGAACTGGACTCTCGAAATCTTTGAATGCGAAGCTTGTTATACGCTTCCATGTTCAGGTTTGAGACTAGGAAGAGCTCTACCTCTCTGACAAATCGTTCCGTTCGGCCACGGAGGAACGGCCTAGCAGCATCAGAGAGCAAATTCTTAAATTCTTCCCTCCTCTTTTCTGCTGTAATATTCTTTGAAGTGTGATCTCTTTTATGTCTTTTCACGAAGGACTCAAGTACACCATGGATGTGGTAAACGATGGCCTCCACATTTTCATCCTGCAAATTTCAATAGCATTATATATCAAGAGGAAAAACAAGGAAAAAACACTTAACAGCCTATTGCATACAATATATCAAGAGAAAAAACAAGGAAAATTCAAGCATCTTTTATACAAGGGCACTAGGTGAAAATGCCAACTAAGGGCACCAAGTGAAAATGCCCTAAATATAGCAAATTATAGGAATTCATTGAAATTGATAAGATAAGTTTCCAAACTAACGAGGGGAAATACGAGCTATAGATTAAATTATGTACTACGTGCACACATCACTTCAAGAATAATCGATACTGTTTATGATATACAAAAAAAGATAAAAATACAGGTAACCACAAAAAGAAATGTATGCACAATATAACACCAGCAATTTGTAATTTCTGTATCTGGATATGGGATTAAAATTATGTGCTGATGTAAAACAAAATCAATCACTCATTTATGTCAGAATTATGAAAACTCCTACATATGCCCTATTTGGATCAGTTTCAGTTTCTAAGGAAGAGAGTAGTTTCTAGAAACTGGTTTCTCAATAAAAACTAGATGGGTCTGTTTGGAACTTGGTTCCTTAGAAACTGTAAACCAAATCTTTGATACTCTACCCATCTTTTTTCTAAACAAAAACATGCTCTTAGCGCCTCCCAGCACAGCATTGTTACTGCTGCTGCTCACGAAGGTTTGCTAATATATATGCTATTCCCAATGTGTTTGATTAAAAAAAATGCAAATCACGTCATGCACATTACAGTGCTGATTTTTAGGAGGTCACAAACGTCGAAAATGGACAAAGAAGATCCACGATTCATGATATAGATATTAAAAACTGCAGTGCATTTGCTAAGAAAAAAATGAAGGCAGGGTAGGGTTGTACACTGAGTGTGGCCGGAACAAAACAAAAGAAGACGGAAGTTGTAGCCGTGCATGCAGGGAGGAAAAGAAAGTACGACGGTGGCAAATATTTGTAATCTTCGCATGTTTAGGGTAGGCAACAAGTCTTTTGTCATGAAAAATTGTGAATAGCTGGGTTGGACCAGATTATGGATTTTTAAGAAATTCATAATCTAGTTTTTAGAAACTGGGCTGTTTGGAGGCCCTCTAGTTTCTAGAAGCTGGTTTATTAAAAACTGGACGGATCCAAACAGGACACTCAATATGCTCTCCACTAATAAAGCACAAATTGGATGCTTATATATTTTCCCAGCAAGCTAGGCAGCATCTAAATAGTTACAAGTGCAGATGATACGAGCTATAGAACAATTGCACAGATAATAGTCAGCATCATACCCGAATAAGAGCCTGAATTTCACGTCTCAGCCAGGTTTCAAGCCAAATGTTCTTCCGGAGATATTTTTGTTGCTTCCAGTATTGCTGCACACTCGAGGCGTCACTTGCAATCTCTGCTCAATTTAGCAACTTCAGTGAGGTATAAAAAATAAGAAATGAGGTAAATAAAGTTTGACAAAGAATACATAAATGAGAACACATAAGTAAACAAGTTTGATATAATACCTTGGATGTTATAAAATTGTGACACCAACTCATGTGCATCTGAAAGACGTCTGCACCATACGTTTAATGGGGATTGGTAATCATGTTTGTACATGCAAGAATAAGTTAACTTACAATTAGACAAATGACATACATAGTATCCACTACAATAACCAAAAAAATGGTTACAGGTGAGAAAAAAAGATAGGAGGGATAGATACCTCTTCCTAGGCTCCTGATTTATGTACCACCGCTCATAGGACTCACCATCGAAAGCATGTATGGTGGATAGATTTTCGGTCTGCAAAATCTCACAGGGTTGCATATGATTAGGACTTCAGGTATCAGGCAAACAATATAAAGCAATGTGTAAATATGGTTCACTCAGCCAACTACAAATCAAGAATTAAGGCCTTAAGAGTACTGGGAGTCTGAGACTCACAGCAAAAAAAAAAAAAAAAAAGGCAAAGGAAAGTACATCATGAATCATATGGCTCACAATTGACTTGACAACATTTATTGATTCATTGATCAAAACTGAAGTCCCTCCAACCAAATAAATACACATGAATGTTTCAGTGGCTACTCAACGGCACAACCAATTGCGCTTTTCAATGGCACTTGAAAAGCATTACATAAAGAACCATACTGTGCCCCCAAGCATGCAGTTTCAGATGAACTTAAAGTTACCGGAGCCTATATTGCCACCGCGAATGGCATCATAAAACTATTCTCACCTTGCAAAGTGGACATCGCACCGATGACAAAGGATCAACATGCTTGCTCCCTACGATTTTGACCCACTGACGAATGCATTTGAAACAAAATGAATCTGCAGAGGCATGTACCGTTTCAAATTCGCTATTAACAAAGTAGTGACAAATCATTATTCTGAATCTGAAGTGTAGCAAGTTCATTGCGTCTGCACTAAAATAACAATTTGAACAACAGAGAAAGAGTCGTGGCAAAAGGGCATCCTAAATGAAATCCGAGTGTTCATAATCTCGTGGACGCCTATCTGATGGAAGCCATATTGGAAATCAGGCGAAAATTCGAGAGAATTTGGGGAGGAGGATGGACTTACGGAAGCAGGTGTCAAGGTAGGCCTCGTCCTGGAAGGACTCAAGGCAGATAGGACAAGCATAAGCGCTAGCGTTCACCTTCTTTGCCGCCACATCTGCAGCGGGTTGGTCGGAGTCGCCGCTCCCGCCGCCGGAGGACGAGGCGGATGCGGTGGGGGAAGAGGCGGAGGCGGACGCCGCCGCCATTTCAGGGAAGAGTCTGAAGACTCTGAACTCTTCGGGTGCTCTTTTGTACCCGAAACTCATCTGAGCCATCCGTTTTCGATTTGGACGGTACCTGTCGCAACGCATCTGATCTGGTGATTTGTTTCGAATTATTAGATATAGTTAAGGGTAATTATGCAAATATCTCTGTACTAATCATGTTTACCGCCAATATAAGACCCGCACACGTTACCAGTTGTCTCCCACTACACTCCTCCCTCAGCGCCTCTCGCTCTCTCCCTCACCCCTCCCTCCCTCTCCCTCTCCCTCTCCGGCGGCTGCGGCGGCGATGCGGCAGGCAGCGGTGGCGGTGGCGGAGGAAGAGCAGGACGTGGAGTTCGTTGACTACGACCTGGACGACGAGGAGGCCATGGAGGAGGACGGCCGCGCCGCCCGCGCACTCCCCGTGCCCCAAATCGTCTCTCCCGCCTTGGTGCGCACACGCGGGCGCTTTACCGGCCGTAGCCCCTCCGTCCTCGCCTCCAACCGCGACAGCTTCGACTCCCTCCCCGACTCCGGCGGTCAGGAACACGGCCCGCAGCGATGTGAGAACCGAGAACCCCGCATACGACCATATCGATCATATCTCTCTTAACTTCGAGTTTTTGGTTGGGTTTTTGGTCTTAATCGTATGCTAAATTTTGGTTAGTGTTCGTGTATCGGAATCTGAGGTTGGTTTGCTGAGATATGTGAACATGATCAATTTGTGTCGCGGTCCGTGGTTAGTGATGTTTCGTCAGGGTTTAGATCTTGCTCGGTGTATGCTTCGTTAGGGAATAGTCCGTGCAGTCGTTCGATCTCATCTGTTGCGGTTATAAAATTTTGTAATCAATCCGTGAACTATGCTGCTCCTATGATGTTTATTATCACTACAATCCAAAACAGCAAATAGATGCCGTTGGTGGGTTTTTATAGAATTTTTTAGACGCTATGAACATGTCAAATGTGTGATTGCTATGGTGCAATAGGAAGGTACAACAGCGCTTATATTCTGGCATCCCTCTAGTTTTGTTAAGTGTGGGCTACAATGCTACATCTTTTATTCCTGTGAACTATGATCCTATCTATTGAGTGTCATCATCAGATGGTTAGAAATAAGTAAACAGTTGCATTGAGTATGTGAGTTGCAGTGAATGTACTATATTATGTAAATTAGTTCGAGTAGCAGCATCTAGTTCTAGTCGGAGTGAGCTAATTTTTGGAATATGTGTTAAGAGTGATGGATAGTGCACATTCAACAAAGTCAGAGTTACTTGTTATTTCATTCTGCTAAGCGTTTAAGTGTATGTTCGCTTATAAGTAGCTTGCAGAGTACTTTATCTTGATAGATTGTATAGATCACTGATATTTCATGGGCAATGTGAAATCTCCTAAATGGATTCAAATTTCTAAGCTGTGATTATATGACCTGGTTGGAAAACGATTAGCAAGGGATAAACAACTAACTTGCTCTCCAGTGGAGGCTTAGGTCTGATTATTGCCTGTGGCAAAGCTGGAGATCAAGAGAAAGGGGTGTAGCCCTTCAACTATAACCTCTTGGTTTTTTGGCTTTGTAGATATGCATAATTGTCTGCAACCCTTCAACTGGAATTTCGTTTTGGCCTGGGTGCATCCGCACCCCTACAGACAGCGTAGCTTCGTCTATCTCAATCGCCTGGCATTATGTAGCCAGTAGTGGAACGAAGTGGATCTTACAACCATGCTAGCAAGCCATATATTCTTTAATTCACCTGCTAACTTAAAACTGTAGCAGCCTACAAAGTAACAATCCAACTAACTGAATCACTATCTTCAATTCATGCATACGTGGCTGGTTACTGACCCTTGAGCCCTTCTTGTGATGATAGTGCTTGCCAACAAAGGCATCGATACATAGGCTACTGAATGATCGCATGAATAGAGTTATGGTCTATACAGCACATTTTAATGAATAGCTATAGACTGTAGTTCTGCATCCCATATGAGCTAATAACATATACTACATAGTCACCTTCTGGATGCACATGGGTTATTAGGTCTAGGAGAAGTTAAAGCAGAGAAATGGGTTAAAACATAACAGTTTTGTAAACAGTTTGCTGTAAAACATATATTATCATCAAATATCTTCTTTTGATTAGTACAATGCATCTCTTCTTTTGTTTGCACCCAAGGGTGTTTGTTCTGTTGTAGATTTTCTCATATTTTAAAGAAACAGGTCTCGTGTATCAGATTTGCTCATTCAATCTACTGGAAATTTAAACATATGACTGCTAGAAAGAATGCCCTTGATGGCTCAAATACATCTCAGTACAACAAGTACCAAGTAGGAGAACAGAACAGGATGTCTTTATCAACATAAAAAAGAGAAGATGCAAAGTAATACTAACGAGTGACATCATATTTCTTTTTAATTCTGTCTTGTGCTGCTTATCTGCTGTCACTTATTGTGTCATTCGTTTTACAGTACAAATTATTGTTTTTAAAATGACTTGTTTGTATACTTTGGTAATTTGATTAATAAATAATGTGAAAGTAGCCCAGCATTTATCTCCTCAAAATATGCATGTCAGTTTCTCAATACCTGGAAACTAGTATGAATTAATCTGCCTGTCCTCTGGTGTAGTGTTCTATTATATGCAAATCTAAGTAGTTGTAAAGGTGTTTGATTTGCAATGTCTTGTTTGTAGGTATTATTGATTATTTGTCAAACAGTTTATGTCTTATGTAATGGAGAACTTTTTTTATTCATAGCTATTGAAGGATGGACCATTCTTGCCTCTGGAGTTAAAGAAGATGCTGAAGAAATTGATCTGCATGATGTTTTCAGTGAATTCGGTCATGTCAAGGACTTGCATTACAATCTAGAACGTCGCACTGGATATGCCAAGGTAAATTTGGTTGCTTTATTGTAAGACGTTGGCAATGACCGGGTGATTAATTCATATTATGTATAGACCGCTAGTATAGCAGCATGTGATGGTCTATTTTGGAGCATTTTTCTTCTTAACATAAAGATGCACAGTTCTGCTGTGCGTTTGATGAAAAAAAGAGGTTTTTTTGTAATGACTGTTTCTTTTTCTAATTATTGCAAAGTGCTAAATGCCTAAATCAAATGCTAACGCACAGAAATATTGTACTTATAATGTTAGACAAAATGGTCTTTCATAATAGACTCCACGAGCTTTCTGTGAACCGAATTGTTTATAGTTAAAGCTCTGTTGTGGTTAATATATGTGTTGTTATGGCTTGACTAGACCTAGCAATAAGAAACCCGTAAGTCACTCTCCATCCAAAGGCTGTGACCATGCCCTATGGTTTCTTCTTGTTGCTTGAGTACTCACTTGCCTTTATTTATATAGACCTAATAGCCCTAAACAACCGCTGCTACAGTACAGCTACTGGCCTACTGGACCCACCTGACTGCCCCACGACCATGTTGGTAAATCTACTTATTAAACCTAAAAGTTAAAAAGTCCGAAGGTAGTGATAATTCGTTCTGCACAGGAAGGATATAACTACGTAGGTATATTTCCATATTCATGTCTTATGATCACGTTCAAACCTTTTTATGAAGCATAATCTAAGAGGGAGTCACAGAATAATTTGAAGTTCTGCTGTTTATTTATTACCAATCCTTCAGGATATTGTATCTGTTATGGTCGGTCAAGAGTATAGCTGCCGTATTAAGCGCCAACATGGCTAGATTAGACATTATATTGATAGGTGTTGAGGCTTCAGCAGTTAGGATTCGATTGTAATTCAGTTAAAGAGTAGAGAGTTAGTTTAAATAAGAGATAGATTAGTACCGGCTATATATAAAGCCTTGTTTCGATAGGTTGTAATCAAGCAAAGGAATAAAGAAGCCTCTTGTTTCATTGTTGCTTTGCATTGTGTGCTAAACCCATCTACTACTCGTTCCATTCGTCACCACGGCTCGTAGTCGCCGTCGAGGCTACCAGCTGAGGCCAGGGACCACCCACCGCTATTACTTGCGAGGATCTTGGGTTTCTAACAGTGTCACTTTTGGAGTACTCGTATGAATTTATGCTACTTAAGTGGTTGTTATCATCCTTAAGCCATGTGAGTCTAGGCTTGGTTAACTTTTCAGTTTTGTGAATTTGTGTTTCTCTGGTTATTTTCATCTTTAATCCATGTGAGTTCAGGCTTGGTTAACTTTTCAGTTTTTTGGCAATTAATCTTGCCCTGGTTATTGTCATCCTTAAGCTATGCGCCTTTAGGCTTTGCTATCTTTTCAGTACTGGCAAGTCGTGTTATCATGTGATTCTGATAAGGGGATACACTTTCATCTATTCCTACAGTGTTGGTAAGCTTCATATTGAAATCAAGTAAATAGTTATTGCTAAGGCATGATCACACGAGGTCTAAAAGTGCAAACCTCCCCTAGAGATAACTGTTTCCACCTCTTCTAAACCTGCTTTTTCTTTACTCTTATATCAGAAGGAATTGCCAGTTATCAACGAAATCTTCTGGCTTCCCTCAAGGAAAAAAGAAAGAGAAATCTTCTAGCTGAAACAGGATCCCCAGAATATTGGAACAGAAATTGAAAAATTGTATCCTCATCTCCTCGAGTGCTAGTGCATTTTTAGGTTCCTAGAAAATTGTTACATTCATGTGTAAACATTCTTTAGATTCATGAACAGTTAATATGTATGGTTGTTCTTATTGGGATTAAATGGAATCATCTCAGGGGTACACACTGTTAAGACTATCAGTTACCTTTCCCTTTTTGAGAAAGTCCATATGCTATGTTTGTTGAAAGCTTATTTAAGTGAAATGGTAGTCACTTGCATGTCAACGGTAACTTTGAGTTTAGTATATATGTATAGATTTTAAATTGAACCTGGGTTCCTCTGTCCAACAGGGATATGCACTGATTGAATATGGAAGCTTTGAGGAAGCACAGAGAGCAATCAAAGCAATGAATGGGATTCAGCTGTTGACAAAGACTGTTCATGTTGATTGGGCATTCAGCAGAGGTCCTATACAGAATCACATGGGTACAAGGTATGGTATTGAAATAACTTTATTTTGCAGTGGTCTTACTGATTGTTAAAAGGTCATTATGTTTTTCCAATTGACTGTTTGTATCACATTTACTCCACAAGATTGCATACATATAAAATATGTTCTTTGTTGCATGTATCTGCTCAGGAACGTAATCATGTCTAAAATATTTATCTCAATCATGTTGTGTGCTGAATTTCTTATACAAAAAAAAAACACTTTCTTGCTTCTGTAGCTAGTAAGTGGAATTCCTGTTGCTATTATGACATTTGTTCACTGAAATGGTGAAAAATTATGGTTGTGGTTCAGTCTACTGATTAATGTATTATCTCACAGGCCATCACGCCCAAGATCCAGGACTCCACCACGTAGGCTTGCTGCCCTGACGCTGATTGAGGATAGGAACAGCTAAGTCATGTGATGGTCTTAACTGATCATGTTGGGTCGATACTCGGCATTGTTTACAACCTGAATCAGTCTGCTAGCCTTGTGTCTGTACTAAGCCTGTTGAGCTTAATTCCTAACTTTGAACTCGAACACCAGATTATGAAAGCTGCCTCTGAATGTACTATGCCAAAGTTGTTTTCTGTGCAAACAATATTACAATGGGGAGCAATTTGGCTCAAAACTGTATACTCTAATGCTGTTTAGACGTTAACTGGTGATTCATTTGTTCTGTCACGATTGGTGAGTTGGCACTAGCTAGGTTACAGTGCTCTTCACCTCACCCTCGGCAAAGCAGTGCCTGTGGGCATTTAGTTGAGATCTACCGAAACTGACCCTATGAAGGTGCCATAGCAAGGTAACGGTGGTAAAAAGGATGGAGTGAATAGCACACGGATGGTGTGGATGCCCTCGCCGGGGACTCGCGGTGGTCCTAACACCGGAGTGGTGCCTAGCGCGCGAGGAGACGGCCTTCCAGTTGAACAAGGCTCGATCGATCCATGGACTATCCATTAACCAGAGTTGTGCAGAGCAGTTCAAACCTCGAACCTAAGTTTGCTCCCTTGGTTGCCTTCAAAAAAAAAAAAAAAGTTTGCTCCCTTGGTTGCCCTGCTCCGCACATTCATTACCGGTCAATAGATGTTTGGCAATCCATGCATTGCAGTGTATCTTAATAATGAACCAAAAAGATAAAAAAAATAACAAACGTTAGAAACACATTGAGTTTAGTTCAGCATCAACATGCCCAGCCAGTTTCTTATTCTTGTCTTGACCTGCGTCTAGTCACATCATTACGTCCAACAAAAGTATGATGGATTACCTAGACCCTAAAAGTAGAATATATGGTAAGTCATGAGCCCAGCAGTGAAATGTGATCAAGAATAACTGATGGAAAATGTGGACATACTCCTGTTTGGTTTGGTCGGTAATCACACCGATTTCTTCTGCAATTCTCAACTTCTTCCTTGCATAGTCATAATAAATCTTGGGTTTTCCAGCCTGAACGCAAATTTAGCTTCCATATCAGCGATGTAAAAGCAAATTGGGGCACGCTAAAAGCCAGAATTCATCTAATATCTCAGAGAAAAAGAGAACTAACAATTTTTACAGCGGCCTCCCTGATCAAGAGATGAGCAGCGCGTTCTTCAAGCTACAGATAGAAAAGTTGCGTTAGTGTGTGAAGAAACATTAGGACTTTGGTTCAGACAAATGAAACTTACGTCCCCATTGATGCCAGCAATGAAAGTGTTATACTGGAGAAAGACAAGAAAATAATTAGCCACGAGTGACATATGTAGTAATAAAAATGAGTAATACAAGTGAAGGCAACCTACATTATGCGTCACAGGACCAGGCATAGAAGTATCACGGTGTTCATCAAGTTCAACTTCCATATGAACAGAGCTTGAAACAGGCATGGGTTTCGTAGACAATTGCTCCAGAGCCACATTGAAATCAATCTTAGTAGTGTTGACAGAAAGAAAAAATAAAGTGATTAAGCATATGAAGCTGGAACAGCTGAAAACAAGAGCACCATAAATTGCTAACTTCTCAGCTATTTTAGACGAGATCCAACCTTTTCCTTTGCAACCAGCTTCCAAAGTTCAAAATAGAGCCAAACATAGTCTGGAATGAAGGCCTGATCAAAGTGAGTACTCCACTTGTACTCCTGAACAAAGTAACATAATTGTTAAATACCATGATCACTTGCAGCACTGACTAAATAAAATTAATATTTGAGGAAGAGTCATTACCTTGAAGCCATTGAAAATTAAAGTCGAATAAATTTCTGGAAACTCTGCTGCAATCTTCACTGCTCGATAAAAGGCCACACGCTCAAGTTTACCCCACTAAACAATAAAATAGCTTTAGGAGCAATGTGAGACTAGCATGAAACATATTCAGTGAAATTTTTAGTGAATTACCACATCGGAGCCGGATATAAGGGCCTTTTCAATCCACTGCACATGATGAGAAATGTTATCAGGCCAAGAGGATATACGACCCGAGTTTAAAATTGACCTTCCATGCATACCTTAGTCTCACTTGTGAACTTATTCCAGAACTCGACATATTGCTTATCACCTTCATACGTACTACGAAGTCTACGATACAACTCCCATCCTTCAAGATGATAATACTCGACCTGCACAAAGAAAGGGTTTTACTATTCTTCCAAAACTCTATAATACCAATCTATGGTCTCAGTTTCTCCCTAAGTGACTCCCCTCAGAATGATATCTATATAGAAGCAAAAACAAAATGCACAATAATGTAGTTTTCTGTTCCATGAAAGTTAGATTCTGAAACCCCACAAAAACCACGTCACCAATGATGCAGCATGAAGTATTGGTATTACAGTAATAGTAATGTAGACGGTTTTCCAAAAGATATCTATGGTACATGGATCCAAACACTCAGGTGTTTCAATTTAAGGATAGTTTCATGGTAGTCAAGTTCTTTTTATAACTTTACTGTGACCCCTGTTATGAATAGCATCTAACTCAATCATAGCCCCATGGGGGCAATCAGATTTCATTTGAAGAAGTTCACTAAGCACCGAACAAATACAATTATTACATCCAACATCTATCTCTTCAAAGCTGTCATAGAATGGAGTCATTAATCTGTTAAATAGGAGGAAGGAAAGGAACGCAATAACAAGCATAAACCATGGAGATGCCACAAGAAAAAGAGAAAGGAAAGGAAGAGACAACAAGATGGAGTTGTTGTAAAGCTGCATAGAACAACCAAGATGACAAACAACTGTCCTACATAAAGAATGAGTAGAAAAGGAAGGCAAATAAGGTCGAGAAAAAAGCTACTAACAGACTAGATGGCTGTATGACAAAAAAAACATCACTAGGGATTTCATGGTCGCAGAGGGGAAAAAAAGAAGTGGATGTAGGGAACACAGATCCAACACAGCATACACTACTATCATGCATGGAAACAAATGCAATTTGGACTTGTACACGAGTACAATAACAGCAGTACTAGGTTGTAACCTCATTGAATTCCAAATATATGCTGTTTTAGACTTGTACACAAGTATAATAAAAGGTCCTCACTGCAGTGAAGCTCAGACGCAAACATGATGAAGCAGCACTTACAGGTGACAGTGGCAAACAAGCAAGGTACCCTTCTGAATTATAAACCATCACTGGAAATTACGTAATCTAATCCTATCTATAAGACATCATCATGTTACAAATGCTATCATCATAGTGTATGATATCATTATCTCTCATATTAAGAGAGAATAGAATGCAATAACACAACAATAATTAAGAAACAAGACATCTTACTCTAACAATAATTAAGAAAAAAGGTACAAAAAAATAATTAGGAAAAAAGACAGTTTGAGTGGGAGCCAAGTGTTACCTACATCACTATTACGAAGCATTAACCGCTGATAATCCTCCAGGCCAGCATAATCGAAGGATTCTGGGTCAAAGAACCATTCGAGCTTGTGCTCACACCACTTGTAGGACTCCTCCGCTTCCAGCATCTGAGGAGAGACGTCCAGGCCCTGCTTGTCTCCCTTGAATTAAGGGATAATAGGTGCCAAAGTGAATTAAAACACAAAGCAAAGCAGATAAGAAAAGAAAATACAAAAACTAGTCCAGCCTCATCCTCATCTGATGTATAATATAGGTACCTTATAAGCTCTGAGACGATACAGCGCAAGACGTGACATCAGATCTGTAAGCTGTTTTTCATCAAATCTCTTCATATCACCATAATCAGGACTAGGATGCAACTGCTCGACATACTTATTTGTCTCCAGTCTAAGATGCTCGTCATCCCAATAAAATTCCTCGATTTCCATTAACCATCTGTGATCATGGTCCACAGCACATACTATCTTGTCAGACTGTTCGCAAATCCCGCCGAGATCTCCATCCCTTTGAATCTTCGTCTTCTTTTCACCCGTCCAGGTGCCTGTCGTCACTGCCTCATCAACATCCATACCAGCGCAACCCGAAACTGATGGAGAGGGTGAGCGATCCTCCTCCTTTTTTCGTGCTTACTCGCGTCTGCCGCCCGCATGCTGCTCTTCCCTTCTCCATCATCAACAGCAGCAGCAAAGGCTTCTCCGGATCCTTGGGAACTGCTGGAGCCCTGATCCGGATAAGAACGATAATTCCTCATCTGCCGTGGCACCGTACCACCGCAGGCTGTAGTCTACCACCAATCCCTAGCCTAAGCAGGACTCGCAAAACCTAAGCCTATCTTGCGTAGTATCCTCGATATATATATATATGACACGAAGTAGGAGGGGAAGGGGTAGATTGGCGGAGTTCCTGGCCTTGGGGAAGATGGGATGACTCGGCAGCTGTATGGGGATCGATTTGGCGGACGAATTCTCGGCGAGGATGAAAAGCCTTGAATAAGAAATGCAGCCGGTACCATTCGATTCCTGCCACGGAGACGGCGCGATCGATCGTAACATCCCTTCCCTAGTCGCCGCGCGCTACTCTTCCTTGGCACCACCGCCGGTGATCGCTCGGTCCTCATTCCTCGAGCGCCGTCTCGGACTCCTCCGCAGCCTGCCTCATCCACACCCTACGCACGCCCACGCCCGCGCTCCTCACGTCCTCGCGCCGCCTGGCCTTCTCCTCCGCCGAGCGCCGGCGCCGTCTCCGCATCGAGCCTCCGCTCCACGCCCTCCGCCGCGACGGCCCGCCGCCCCTGCGCGACGCCCGCCTCCCCGACGCCACCTCCGCGCTAGTCGGCCCGCGCCTCAGCCTCCACAACCGCGTCCAGTCCCTCATCCGCTCCGGAGATCTCGACGGCGGATCACCACCGCCGCCCGCGCCGCCGTCTCCTCCCGCGTCCGCCCCACCGTCTTCACCTGCAACGCGGTCGCCGCATCCATGGTCCGCGCCGCGCGCCACGACGACGCCGTCGCGCTCTTCGATTTCTTCTTCCGCCAATCCCTCATCCTCGCTCACTGCGAGGCCGGCCGCGTCGACCACGCGATCCAGGTGTACGACGAAATTCTCGCCGGCGCCCCGTACTCCCCATCCGCCGCCACCTACCGCCACCTCACCAAGGGCCTCGTCGCCGCCGGCCGCATCCACGACGCCCTCGACCTCCTCCGCGAGATGCTCAACCGCGGCGGGGGCGCCGATTCCCTCGTCTATAATAACCTCATCGCCGGCTACATCGACCTCGATGACTGGGCCAAGGCGTTCGAGCTCTTCAACGAGCTCAGCGAACGGTGCCTCGTCTACGACGGCGTTGTGCACACCACCTTCATGGAGGGCTACTGGAAGCAAGGCAAGGACAAGGAGGCCATGGATAACTACCAGTCCCCGCTCGACCGGGGCTTCAAGATGACGCCCGCGACCTGCAACGTCCTGCTCGAGACGCTCTTCAAGCACGGCAAGCACAAGGAGGCCAATGACCTGTGGGAGACCATGATCGACAACCACTCCCCGCCAACCTTCATTGGCATCAACGCCGAGTCCTACAATGTCATGGTCAACCAGTGCTTCAACGAAGGCAAGTTCCGGGAGGCGATTGAGGTCTTCCATTACAAGCCAAGGAAGAACGTCCAGATGGACGTTGGCTGCTTCAACAACATCATCGGCAAGCTCTGCGAGAATGGGATGCTTGCAGAGGCAGAGAAGATCTTTTGAGGAAATGGAGACCAAGTCTGTACTTCCCGATGTGTACACATACACTTACCTCATCGACTCCTGCTTCAAGGAAGGCCGTGTGGATGACACAGTGCAATATTTCTACAAAATGGCAGATGGAAGGGAGCACGGGCCAAAGTTTAATATTAGTTTCTTCAATCGTATGCTAGAAGGACTCACAGAAGCTGGCCGGATTGGCGATGCTGTGTATGGGAGGATGCCTGATAAGGAAATCAAACCGAACACAATGACATTTGAGATTCTTGTTGAAGCCTTGTTCAAGGAAGGGGACTTGGACCGAGCTAGGGGCCTGGTGAGAGACATGGCAAGGGGTGGTGTTGTGGCTATAGAGCTCCGTGAGTTTATCACCCCGGCGCGGCATTGGTAAATCCCATGAAGAGAAGCCAGTGCCAATACCTCTTCTCCAAAGGATGGAGTATCCCCGTCCCAGTTGATCTCAGGAGCATACGGACCTGATATGTTGGATATCCTCCTCATGAGTTGGATGGGGAGAGAAACAAATACTATAGATAGAAGGAAACAACTTGGTGTTGTTGGTATGACTTCTATGGTGGGAACCATATATCCATTGTATTATCATCCAAATTGTTTTCTCATATCCATATGCCCTCCTTCTTCTATATAAAGGGCATGGCTGCCATCATGCCATTCATCCCAAGCAAGAAAGCAAGCAAGCAAGCAAGAGAGCAAGGCAAGAGCCTTAGGGAAAGCCTCTAGTGCCAACTAGCGAGGGAGAGAAAAATTAGGTAGCCACCAAATCTGAATTGTCATCCAAGATTATTGTATAATCTTGATGAGTGAGAGCCTCTAGTGTGATCTAGAGAGAAATTGTTGTAATCCCACGTTCATATAGTGGAAGAGATTTGGGTGGGCTTGGCCTCGTGGTTTTTACCCCGGATTTGGAGGTTTTCCACGTTAAACATCTGGTGTGTTTTATGTTGATGTGGTTTCTACTGTCTCACTCTTATACGCATGATGCATATGTGTCTCTCCGTGTAAAGGCCACGTTCTTAGGTGATTTCAGATTCCGCTGGAATCTATTTATTTGCTTCCGCTGCCACTAACGACCCTGTTAGTGCGGTCATCCCAATATGATAAGACCATGTATGTTTTTTCCTTGTAGCGTGTGTGCACAAGTTCGAGGCTTCCAGCTACAATGAATCAAAATTTCTGTATCGACGGGGACCACTGTTCCCAGGAAATTGACATTTGAACTGCTACATATATATATATGTTCCTACCAAATTTACCCAAGTCAATTAGCTTTTATTCCTGGCAAATTGTCATGTCAAATCTACTTGAGTCATTTTGTTGAAAATTTATGACCTTTAGCTAGGTTCTATATTGCTTGGATTTTAAGAATGTTTTCTTAAAACAGAGACCTGATAATAAACTAGCAGGTCTAGTATCGAGTATCGTTTCTGTAACAGTGTTACGAGAAATAGAGTCACCAGATGGGCACAAAAATAGCAGGTTTAATGGATGCAGGTCAGGTGTCAATTTTTAATCACATTATAAGAGGGATCATCTGCTGTTAGTAGTATCCATCAAACAGTGTAGAGCGTACAAAATCGAGTGGTCACCAATTCACTACCAATATTGGAGAGCTGTGTCCAGTGATCCATTTATACGTGCTTCTTATCTTTTATTTTGATTACATCTCCCATTCTGCCGCTCAAACTCGGGGTGCAAGTTCATGGAGGGAGCCATCTCCAGTCTCCCGAACACAAGGTATGTGCGCGCTGCATAAACATCTTCATGCATCCCGCACTTCTGGCAGTGGTAAATTGAACTATTTTTGCATGTGCGCGGTTGCTGGGCAGGATCGCTGTTGTGACCGGAGGGAACAAAGGGATCGGGCTAGAGGTGTGCCGGCAGCTGGCTCAGAACGGCATCACCGTCATCTTAACTGCCAGGGATGCGGCGAGGGCGCAGCCGCCGTCAAGGAACTGAGAGACCTGGGGCTCTGCGACGTCATCTTCCATCAACTGGAGGTCACCGACGCTCGGAGCGTCACGCAGCTGGCCGGCTTCTTGAAGAACCGTTTTGGGAAGCTAGACATCCTGGTAATCCGTTAACCGTTTTTCACTGTCATGGTTTGAAGACTATATACATGAGTGGCGGCTGATGTAGCTCGGTTGCTATCTCCATCCCCATTCGATTGGGCACAGGTGAATAATGCTGGAGTTGTTGGCCTTGAGTATGGCCAAGATCAGCTCGGCGTTAGCGAGGAACAGGTGAGGCTCACATCTTCAGTTACTCGACTTAACTGGCTGTTTGTTGGCCAAACTGAACAAGCTATTTTTCTCATTACTGACTGCTGCAACAGCTCAGAGGCCTGGATATGAACGAGCGGATTGCATTGGTGCTGAGGTGTTGCCGAGAGACTTGCGATTCTGGAAAGCAGTGCCTGCGGACAAACTATCACGGCACGAAGCAGGTCATCGAAGCTCTGCTTCCTCTGCTGCAAGCCTCGGAGGATGGAAGAATCGTCAATGTCTCCTCGGAGTTGGGGCAGCTAAGGGTACCAAAGTTTCTTCTTCTGAACTCTGATGGCCGTGGGACCATCATATACTACACTTCCGGTGAAGTGTCACTGTCCGTCCGACGAATCCATCCGTGCAGGTTTTCAGCAACGCGCAGCTGAAGCAAGAGCTGGACGACGTGGAGAACCTCACTGAGGAGCGGCTGGACGAGGTGCTGGCCGCGTTCGAGAAGGACGTGGAGGCCGGCGCGGTGGAGGCGCACGGCTGGTCCACGGGTTTGTCAGCGTACAAGGTGTCCAAGGCGGCCCTGAACGCCTACACGAGGATCCTGGCGCGGAGGCACCCCGAGCTGCGCGTCAACTGCGTGCACCCGGGCTTCGTCAGCACCGACATGACCATGCACTCCGGGTTCCTGACGCCGGAGGAAGGCGGGAGCAGGGTGGCGGCCGTGGCGCTGCTGCCCGCCGGCGGGCCGAGCGGGGCGTTCTTCGTGGATCGCCAGCAGGCGCCGTTCGTGTGATAGTGCTGTACTCGAGTTCCGATAGAAATTCACGCCGCCTGCTTCTACTTGGCTGTAAAAGCTCATTCCTACTGCCCGTAGGTTGTGGTCCACTGGTCCACGTACGTACGGCACCTGATGGCGCTGATGACGTATGTGGCCAGTAGAGCGCCGCGTTGGCACTGTCTTTTGGCATCACATGGACGCCCTTGACCTTCGACGTTGGAGAGCATGAGCTCGTCCTCGCCTCGCGGGCCTTGGCGCGGGTGCGGCATGTTCAGAGCAGTCCTCACTGAAGCCCTCGGCCAGAGACCATTCTCGACGGTTGGCGAGCTGGAACAGGGGCGGCGGAACGCCCCACGGCCACGGGTCTGCCATCGACCCTTAAATTCGGGAGCGGCGTGTCAGAACATTTTGCAGAAACACCCTTCCTAATTTTGATCGCAATTAATAATTGCGATCCGGCATTTTGCAGTCAACTTCCTAATTTGGATCGCGACTCGAGGCTTACCAATCCCAATATTTACATTAAACACCTTTCCATTATCTTTTTTTTCGGACGACACCTTTCCATTATGAGATAGTGAGATACTACTAGCACTCTCTCCTCGTTTCTCCTGGGCGCCCCGCTGCCCACCGCAACCGATATGTATTGGCCGAAGATCCATGGCCGCTGGTGCATGCGGATCGCGCACCCGCACCTGGAACTCATCGTGCTCCTCCGCCACTCCTCTTCGCATGGCGGTGGTCGGGCTCCACCAATCACTGGCCGGCTGAGCTCTCTAGTGCGCGCCTTCCTCTTCCCTCCGCCGTCCAGGAAAGCTCGACGAGCCCGCAGCTTCTACTTCTGGCAGCGGGCGTCGATGTCGAGCCGCATTGTTGATAGCGATCCACTCGCTCCACAGTTTTGCCCCGCAGAAACAGAAAGCAGACTTGGCATCAGTTTCTTCTCCAGCTGCAGCTCTTGTATTACGCGCGTGAATCTGTTTTGATTTCGGTCAACACAAATCAAGAGCGCGCCTCTGCGTGGAAGTATTTATACACTCTGTGAAGCCCTGAAAGAGATGCTGAACTATTGTGCATGAACATGGTGAGCCCCCAAACTGACTCAGGTCCGCCCTGCGTGGTCTGCTTATTATTAGCAACTCTGCTTCTTCAGAAAGAAGAGTAGCGTCTGTCCATCTGGTCCATATTCCACGAAATTTTCATCTCCAGTACCTGTACTCTGCTCCCTTGTTTTTTTTCCTGCTGGAATCTGATTGCTTGAGCTCAATTCCACTTGTCTACGATGATGGCATCGATTACTAGAAAACTAGTTTTCCATACTAATTACCATCCTAGATGTTCATGAAGATATCTTCTGCTGCTGCTTTTGTAAGGGATTCATCAAGGAGACCTTTGAAAGAAAACAAACATGTACTGATGTAGTACTATACCTTCAATGGTCAGTGAATTCACTTGCAAGCTTTATGAACAAAGAATAGATTCCATTGCAGCAAGGATTCTCCAGGGGACCTTGGAGCTCACTGGATCAGCAAGCTTTATGAAAAGCTATAAACAGCGAATGCACTGTTGATGACACCGACGGTCGCATGTAGCTCGGCCACTTTCCCGGTTAGCCCGTGATTGAATCCTTGTGAGTTCGTGGGCGGCGCAATCCTTCCCGGGCTCAGGATGGCAGTCCTGCTAGCCGCAACGAGCCGCCCCTTTTCGCTTGGTTGGGCGCGTCCGCCGTTGCTATCGGGCAAGCTGAAGACGTCTCCACCTTGGCCAAACGCGAAACCCGCGCCGCACTGTAGTAGTGGGTGCTCATGATTGGCAGTAATCAGGGTCTCCTCCGTAATCAGTGCCATCCTCTTATCATTGCCGGATCAACTCGTCGTCCCGACTTGACCGATGCATCCGTCACTACCACATGGAGCTATCTACTGGGGCCGTGGTAGCAGCACCAGCTCAGGTGCCTGCCCAACCCAACCCGAGCAAATGGAAGCAAAACGCGGGGTGGCTGGCGTGCGTGCACCACACGCTCGTCAAGAGAGGAGAGGAGAGCGAGAGTATCTCTGGCAGCACCGCACCAGGGACTGTGAAGTCGCCTCGGCGCGCGACGTCCATCCACTCTGCCGCGGCAACTGAGCCGTGCGTTGTCCGCACCCCGCGGGCTGCCTGTGTCAACCCGTGGCCTCGTCTCCTGCCCAAGAATAATCCAACCTTCACGACACAGAGGGGCCGAATCGGCAACCGTACCGTACTCCTTGTGTACAGCAGACAGGTCCTTGCGCTGCATCCCAAGCCCCATGTTTCCTTCTCTTCTCTTCTGCGCAGCACGACAGAGAAATAATCCCTTTGGGGGAATAAGACGACGACGAACCAAGTGGATGACGATCACTAGCCGGTCTACGTGAGGAAAGCGACAACACAGAGTCGAGAACGCGGCCATGAGGAGATAGGCAAACGGAGGTCAACTCTATCTAAACCCAACCAATAACTAGTACATTGGTATTCCATCATCAATAATTATCACGAAGTCGTCGTGGCACATCTCTATCCGCACGCACTCAATTGGCGTCGCTGTTACTGTAACACGGCGGCTCAAAAGCGCCCGGCCGGGGAGGAGGTAACACTGCAGCTGCAGGGACTGGACGCGACGCCAGCTACATCTCCTCCACCAACTCGATGATACCGTACCACCGCAACGGTCCTTCGTCTTCATGGTTGTGAAACACATGTTCAGTTGAAGAGCTTGTGTATGTTCTAGATAATTCCCCGAAGAACAGGGTGCTAGCTAGTGAACTGTGGAGCGCGCGCCTGAACTCATTGGCGTGAGTTCTCTCTCTCTCTCTCTTCCAGTCTTCCTCTTCCCCACCAGGCGGTGAAGCCAGGCTAAAGTGAGGCCACCACCAGCAGCATTCTATTCGCCGCATCCAGCCACATCAATCCACCGCAACCGATCGAGCTTAAACAAGTCGTACGACTGATCACTTCACCACTATAAATACCCCGCACACCTCTGCTCATCCACGCCCCCAAGCACCAAGCTATCAATCGAGCAAGCAACACGTTCCACTTCACAACGCAAGCGCTGCACTCAACGAACTCTACCAGACCTCTGCAACGATCGCAACTAGCATATGCCGCTGCCCATGGCGCCCGCCGCCACGATGGCCGCCTCTCCCGCCGCGTTCCCGCGCCTCAAGATGCCGGCGATGATCGCGCTCCCGGACCAGGTCTCCACGCCGCCGCCGCTCTCCGTGATGGGCCGGCGCGTGGTGGCCCCGCCCAAGCACAAGGCCGTGGTGGTCCTCGGCGCCACCGGCACGGGCAAGTCCCGCCTGGCCATCGACCTCGCGCTCCGCTTCGGCGGCGAGGTCATAAATTCTGACAAGATGCAGCTCTATGCCGGCCTTGACGTGGCCACCAACAAGGTGGGCCCGGAGGAATGCCTCGGCGTGCCCCACCACCTGCTCGGCGTGGCCCACCCGGACGCCGAGTTCAGCGCCGCCGACTTCCGCCGCGAGGCCTCCCGCGCCGCCGCCGCCGTCGTCGCGCGCGGCCGCGTCCCAATCGTCGCGGGGGCTCCAACTCCTACGTCGAGGACCTCGTCGCCGCCGCCGACTTCCGGGACCGCTACGCCTGCTGCTTCCTCTGGGTCGACGCGCACCTCCCCGTGCTGCACGACTTCGTCGCGCGCCGCGTCGACGACATGCTGCGCCGCGGCCTCGTCGACGAGGTCGCCGCCGCCTTCGACCCGCGCCGCACGGACTACACGCGCGGCGTCTGGCGCGCCATCGGCGTGCCCGAGCTCGACGCCTACCTCCGGTCGCGCGGGGTCCACGGCGACGACGAGCGCCAGCGGATGCTCGCCGACGCCGTCGAGGAGATCAAGGAGAACACGTTCCGCCTGGCATGCCGCCAGCGTGGCAAGATCCAGAGGCTCGCGCGGATGTGGCGCGTGCGCCGCGTCGACGCCACCGAGGTGTTCCTGAGGCGCGGCCGCGACGCCGACGAGGCGTGGCAAAGGCTCGTCGCCGCGCCGTCCATTGACGCCGTCAGGGCCTTCCTGCTGCAGGACCAGGAGTACAGCGTGGTCACCGCAGGTTCCATCTTCTCCACGGCGGTGGCAGCAGCGGCCGTCTAAATTAAGACAAACATCGATCGAGACTGAACCCATCATGCATGACCAACTTGATGTCACCAACACGGCCGGGCAGGCTACGCGCCATTGGCGATCGACCCGGCCCAAGCACGTGGACAACCGAATGAGCTGCTGCGGTCAAGCACTCGATGACCGAGCACAGACTAATCAAGCCTGGCCGTACAGCTGACGCTGTCACCGCCGGGGATACTAGCAGTTTTTTTTCTTCTTCCAATTTTCTCAGTATTTTTGTACAAGCGAGATGATCGACCGACCGAGTGAGGTGTAGCGATAGCTGAGTTCTGAATTTTTGTTGAAACCACTGTTGAAGAAAACGGCGAATATTGATTTCGCGTGATGTGATATAGGCTGTGGCTGTAAAATAGAGAGACGTTATAATTTTTCATGCGCCGAAATGATTTCTTATTATGAGATGCCTCGAGGTGAATATTTCCTAGCCATTATATCGTAATCTGAACTTTTCATGGTCGCCATTGAGTCGTGTTATCAAGAATCTCGCTCGCTGCGCACTAACAATAGTCTAGGACTATATATATATGCTCTCGTGTACCTTTCGTTCTTAACTCAGCCCTCATATACTTTCGAACGAGTGGGTATGGAAGGATTCTCGTGCATGATCACCTTAGTTAAGAGATAATCTTGCATGCTCTATCTTGTTGTTGATCAAAGTCAACTTCAAATTGTGCCAATCAACCAAAAATGCCTAAGCATGACTTCGCTATGTCTAATCTTCTTCAACATTGTTGAACTCTAATTATATATAAAAAACATTGTTGAACTCGATAGCATGTACTAGAGGTCGTTAAGCCGGTGATAATCAGCTATTAGTAGTGCCTCTACTTCCTAAGGTCAACCCAAGTACAACTTGCTGGAATCGTCTGACACAACGAATGTACCTATAACCACAAAACCTTTTTTGTTTCGTTTCTTTGAACAGATTCCTCGTTGAACATTGGCCATGGCTAATCGATTCAACGTATCACTTTTTTTTTGCACAATGTGCTTTGTGGTTTCCTGATTTTCCAATAATAAGCATGTTGCTTCTCCAGAAAGTCAATAACTTATTTATTAAGAAGAAAGTCAGAATGTTTTGCTCAACTAGCTAGAAGGTCAAAGGAATAGCGAGGCGCGCAAAAGAGACATAGCAAGGAAGATGGGAGGAACCACCAGATGGCAAGAGGGCCATAAGCAATACGAATGGTACAACCATTAAAGTCAACACACAATAGCTTGCATGGCTCTTTTTCGTGGGAACGGTTTCTAGTGCACCACTAAATTCAAAGAAAACCACAACAACAGTAAACTCGTGGCCTAGAAGCCGTTGAGCAACTGTTGGGCCCAAGAGCACAAGTGCTTTGTGCCACATATATGTTGTTGGGTTACTAATAGTTAGGTTGCGATAATTATAAGACTATACTTTGCAAAGTAATTAGCACCTAGAAACCCAAACCAGTCCACGGTATTATCAGTTGCTATAATATTTTGTACATATCAACCACTTGTCTGGCGTTCTTTCTTCTCTCTTTTCTCCACTTTTCGTTGAAAAGTGGCACTGATATTTTGTTGACGACCGGTTCAGAAACTGTTTCCATGAATTGCATAACAATTTCCTTTTCATGCAACAGTGATCCAATCATGAGTGGATCCACTTCCTATCCGCTCATATTATAAGGTTTCATATTAAAATATAAAATCTTGTATGCATACAGCAAGAAAATAGCTGACGTCAACTCTTGGGCCAGTCCACTAATGGCCACTTCATCACTAACTTCGCTTAAGAATGAATATATGACATCTTGCATATGTCTTTACTGTCTTTTGTATGTCTTATTGTCTTTTATTATTGGTATGTTTATGCATTGCAGTGGTAAGTTCCATGTCTCTTATGATTATTTTTCCGTGGTGATGTTAACCATGGCTGCTATGCCAGCTTCGTATGAACTGCTACTTTAACCCTCCCTAAAGCTGAACCACCCAATGGAAATCCAGATGAACAACATTCAGTAACTCGTTGGTTACTACTGCTATTTTGTTAGGGCATGCAGGCGGCTAAAACGGTAGAAGTCAAGGCGAAAAAGATAGAAAATCTTAAAAATTGTTCTCGTATTACACCAGAACTGCTGAGGCCAGAGGGCGGAGGACAATATACTCTGCATACTTGAGAACCACACATTACCAAAAAGGAGATCTGAAAGCAACTGTATGTATATATCCATATAAGCCAAGGCATGGAATACAAATCCATGGCTCTCCATTAGTACAAACTAAGCTATTATGCCTGCCACTTCTTGCAAGCCTCTAAGGACGAGCCCTGTGGCCCCTAATACTGGTTTAAAGCAAAGGTCAAAAGGAATTCCCTTGTACCTATGCTAGGCCTTTTTATTTTCTATTGAGGTGACACTAGCACTTGTCTCGTCCCTTTTGTTTTATTTATGCACATGTAATAGCTTATGCAAGGGAAGTGGTGATCATTAGACAGTGTTTTTATATAGGCATCTATCGGAGGTTCAAAGGCTTTCATGGACCTCTAGGCCTTCAGGTAATAGGGTAGTTAGTACAAGCATGCACCTGCCCAAATCATATACAATCCCAACTTGGTAATTAATTATCTTGCTTAAATGAGATGCATCATTATTGTGTTTGTACTTGCATTAAAGACTAACCACCAGGAAAGTCGGCCATCCCCTATAAGCACCAAAAATAAATTGCTTATTTATATCCATTTGCAGGAAACACAAAAGACAAACATCTCCAATCTCTCTATAGCCTCCTAATTTCTTATATATAAAGAAAAGGGCAATGCTACGTTTACCAATAAGCTTTTTTGTGGACATCCACTTATAGTATTTTACCTTTTAGTTATAATTGTGAGCTGCTATCCATCTATATGTTGTGAGTACTGCTAGCGTCTATTCGTGTACAACTCAAGTCATCATAGGAACTAGATATCATCATTTGAGAACTTTAAACATCTAGCCACCGTAGATTCATCACGGTTAGAACAAAGTTTGATCTATAACATTTTCCCACTAACATATATATCCACTTTTGTAGCTCCAAATGCAACCGAATTTAATGATGGCACACCCGAACCACCTCATTTGACATCATCATATCACTTCCGTCTCAGTGACCACCTCAATGCAACTTCTTCTTCTTCTTTTAGAGAGAGAGAGAGAGAGAGAGAGAGATGTACATCATTCCCCGTGAACAATACTTAGAAACACACCACAAAATGCGCACATAAGTAAGCGCTTTGTCTTTTTCCTACCTGACAGTTTAACCCCTTGCTAGAGTTAGGTGACTAACGTGCATAAGGACAAATCAGCTAATAGTTGAATGCAAAGTGGAGCTGCTTCGAGCAAATCCTAAGTCTCTTACAACCCACTAATGCTAACCTTTCTTGTCACTAGCTTTATCTTAATAAAGAATCCAAATTGATTTACTGCTTGAAAACAATGCATCCTTGATGCCTATCTTAGCTAGCTATGGTTCGTTCTATCCCGTGGTGACAGACAACCTCTCCGAATTCCGATTCTGTACCCCAAAGCAGGCGGGCGAACTTGCATCAAACTGGGATGCTATCATTTCCTTGGCATGTCGCATGGACCATAATAAAAGAGGAGTTTTTTGGTCCAAAATAATGATCATTATTTTTCACAACTAATAGCCATTAGTTGGATCTGGATCCAATAGCGTATATTTAATTTCAAAAATTAACAACTAATGACCATTATTAATGGTAATATTGTTAATGTAATATGTTTATAATACAAAACTTCATCATAAGTAATAATTTAGTCATTTTTATATGAATTTATTATAAACACATTTATTTTAAATCTAATTAACCATCATTATTATTTATTGTAGTCAATTTTTAGTGTATTTAACACAAATTTGTCTAAATAAAAATATTATTTTTTGTGCAATTACTAAACTACCCTTCAACTAATGACCATTAGTTGAGGAAAAATAACGACCATTATTTTGGACCAGAAAACTCCTATAAGAGAACTACCTCATCTGTTTTGAATTACTTATGATCATAGCTCGGGCAGAAGAATTTAGTAGAAGTGAAAAGGTAGATGTGCAAAAAACGAGGAAGAAAGAGATATAGATAGATGTGTATTGGAGATAGAGAAAATTGTACTGGAATACGAAAATGATAAGTAAATTATGAAAATTGGATAATTGTAGGATGATAAGTAATATGAGACGGAGGGAGAACATGAAGGATATGAACCTTTACATGTGAACCGTCAACTGTTCCTTAAGTTTCATATTTTGGACTGCTCAGTACCTATTTGTAATAAAGACCTAAAAATCTCATGACTCCAATAGAAACTATTGTACACTTTTCAGTAAAAAAATGTGTATGATTGCTGCCTGAGGATTGATGTGAACCATCTGATTCTGCACCTGGTGCTTCCTGAAACGATGATATATTCTTATCGCAAAGATTTCACATCTCCCATAGGGCAACCCTAGAATACCCTTTTTTGACAAAAAGAATTCATGGATTTTTAGTATCCACCACCACTTGGAACAATTTTCTTCTCCCTAAGAAAGGAGAATGTGGAAAGGCATATTGGCCGCTTCCCTTACATTGGACTCAAGTGACTTTCTGGTTCTTCCGTCACTGGTCATTCTAGCTCTCTAGAGTCTAGAGATACGCTATGCCCTCTGATAAAATTGAAAATTGGGGATGCAAATGATGATATAAAGTATGAATGGTTATCCTCCCCTTTTATACTTGTGCCTCGAGCATCAAACTATGGTATGTTAATGTTTTAATTGTGAAGGGAAGTTACCTATCGCTTTCAAACATGCCAAGCCTTGATGCTATTGTCACACACGCGTGCGAGTAGTAAAGGCCAAAAAGAGAAGAATATGAGGAAGACTGCAAATAATTTATCAGGAACTTGATCAAGGACCGTGAAAAGTGATTAGGACCTATATATTAGAGTAGTCATTTAGCAAAGAAGCATGATTAAAACATCTGTGCCTCGAACAAGAGAACTTAGTTAATCGTTGCAAATAAAACAGTGCAGTGTATATATAGTTAATTTTGAATTCTTGTTCTACTCGCGAATTAGAATCTCGGTTGAAGCAAATCCATAAGCTTTTGTAGTTTAGTGGGATGATTCGAACCGTGACTAGCAATACTATTATACATTCGGCACAATATTTATGTAAGTAATACGTAACTGAACGAAGCATACTAA
>JAUNZO010000911.1:0-28958 GCA_031894775.1 Chloris gayana | reverse complement strand
TCCCTTTGGATTAAAGGAATAACAAAGGAAATTTGGAGGATAGGAATTGTAAAGGAAAATTTCCTATATGATCATTTGGCTCATAGGAAAAATAAAGGATAATTTTCATAGGAATGGATTTCTATGCTTGATTTTGGAGGAAACAAAGCAAGAGGTTGGACCTCTTTTTTCTTTCCTTTGTTTTCATGTAGGTGTAGAGCAAGAGCGAGTCATAGATTCCTTTGTTTTTTCTATGAGACTACCAAAGACCTTCTCATCTCAATTTCTATGTTTTCAATTTTCATAGGATTTCAAAAGCATATCATCTCAATTCCTACATTTATCCTATTCCTATGTTTTTTCTATCCTACATTCCGAAGGGGGCCTTAGTCGTGTGCCGTAGATTCTTAGGTAGCTGTTTGGTTCTCACGGTTGTGACAAGACATGCTTTCTTAACACCCTGGCACACATGTCATACTTTTAATTTCTTGGCTAACTTTATCATACATAGAAAAAAAACGTGAAGAATTATTTTTTAGCTGTAATGGGCCAACCAATTTTTAGTTTGTTTTGAAGTGTGGTTACGGCCCGATGCTGATATGGGCCTCCTCAGTCCTGATCTGTGCGCACAACTGCACAAGTACCCGCACCCCATCATGGTGGGCCGTGGGCCTCGCCTTTGATTTCTTTGCTACGCAACGCTAGGAGCCTTCAAGGACACACGCCAAAACGGCGGATGTCCTTTCCCTTCATTTCGCATTTGCAAATTGCAAACCATATAACCAACTAAAAATAGTCTGGACCCTCCAAACTAACTAGTCTTGCACTGCATCCGGTGGTCCAACTTGACTTTTTCCTGGCAAAATATAATGGGGAGCAAAGAGCTTAGGTCCATCAAATAATTCTCTACACGCTTTTTCACTACCAACCGCGTAAAATAATAGGTTCCTGGTTTCTCATGCCCCTCGCACGCTTACGCACCAAACGGAAGAAAAGAGACGCAGCAGTAGGTGACATGTCCGGCAGCCGAGCCGGAGGGCGCACTTGCCTGCGATTTTGCCGTGACCGCGCGGCCGGATAAAAAACAGAACAGGTGTGCCATTAAGCTGGGGCGGAGCAGTTTGCAGAAGCTTCTGTGCTTGCATAATGCTCTGTACTTCCGAGTTGTAATGGTCCTGTGGATGTATGTACCCCATCTGATCAAGTGATCATGTGTGGTGGTTGGCCTGTACCGGTAAGATACACACACCCTGCGCTCCTCTTGTATTTTTGTACACTGAATTCTTTGTCTGGGAGTGGAATGGAGCCATTGAGATCGTCACTGGTCGACAAAGCATCATCTGTCTAACTAAATCTGCGAGTAAGGTAAGTATAATGTGATTTGCTGAATCACCGCTAGCTGATCTTACTTCCTGACTAAGTTAGTGCGACTCTTTCATCGCCAAAAAAAAAAAAAAAAAAAGTTGGTGCCACTCTTGTGCAGGCAGGCGCCATAGGGTCCCTTTGCCCCAGCTTTTGTGGAGGCGATAACGGGGAGTTTCCGGGATTCTTTGACGCATATTCAAGGTGCAGATCTGCCTTTGGCAGCCTGAATCAGCTCATGGTGACTCATACAGTGCGTAGGATTGAACGAAAGTGATCCCCTTTCTGTACTGACGCTTTTTTATCTGAAAGCTTTAGCTGATGAAAACGTAAAAAGTAAAGAAAAGCACGTTGAAATTGTTACGACGATGTCGTCCGAGAAGAGAGGTCCCTTTCGTTTAGCGCAACCGAAATTGACATGGTTCACTAGCTGAGCCAATTAATATTCTGATAAAAAAAGCAGGGCTTTTTCTATAACTAAACCAGGGCTTTTTTTCTATAACTAAACCAGGGCTTTGTATTAGCTATTTGTCTGATATTCTTGATGACATATATAGCTCGCAGGTCAGGAGGCAGTATTAGCAGACGATTAGTGGTTGAGGGACAACAACCCCAATGAAGGTGCGCTGAACAGATGGTGCCATGGGGCACGGGGAAGAGTCGGTGGGGGGAGATCGCAGATAGATAAGGAACGAAGGGCGCCGGCTGACCTGGCTGCCCTGTGTCCCTCTGTTTTGTTTGATGGCGATGATGCGGTACCCTTCCTTGGCCCTGTTCCGTGAGGCGACGTCGGAACCGCCGCGGCCGGGGACGGGAACTAGCCGCCTAGCTTGCGTGTTACGCCGCACCAACCCGCGCTGCTCCGGAAATCTCCCGCTCCACCGCGCCGACGCCTCGGAACGGCCGTGCCACGCCGGTTCGCCGTTCGACGCGGCTCTGAGATGGGAGGAATAGGCAAGGGGTGAACGGGTCCCCGCGCGAAGCCCCTTCTTTGTACGGCTTCACAGATCACGAACTCGTGTAGTACTAGATTAGTGGGCGCCATCGCGAGAGTTTGTGGTAGAAGTCCATGCGTGTTTTTCTATTTGACAGACGTGTGTCAATGATAGAGGGCAGTCGAGTCTCGAGTGGTAACATGTGTGCGCACATGGGAAATCAAATCAAAAAAAGGTCGGAGCTTGGAAGGTCTGTGAACCTGAGACCCGGGTTGACCGACTGATTGGTGGAGTAAACCTCAAGCACCGGCAGACTCATGGCAAGGTTGACAGCTACTTTGGCACTGATCTCGGAACATCATCCATGGTCCAGTCCGGGAGGAAGCAGAAGAATCTCGGCAAGGTGAGCTGTACCTTTCGCCCCGCTTCCATGCGTCGCCCTAGCCCCCAAAACTACGGCCCTTTTTAAAAACACGGCGCCACACCACCTCACTTCTAGTTTAGTCTTAAAAGGCCGCCTCCCACTCGCACCAAACTTTCCCACTGCTCACATGCGCACACAGCCCTCCGCCTAGCTAGAGCTCTCTCGTCAGCTACCACACTGAGCCGAGTGAAGGAAGTTGGTCTTCCATGGGCAAGGAGAAGCACCACCGCGACTGGGTCGTCCGGCGGTGCTGCGGGTCCATCTGCGCCTGCTTCCTGACGCTGGCCGTGCTCGTCGGCTTCATCGTGCTCGTCGTCTACCTCGCCCTCCACCCCTCCAAGCCCTCCTTCTACCTCCAGGACGTGGATCTCCACTCCATCGACCTCAGCGACCCGGCGCTCACGCTCAAGCTCCAGGTAACTAGCATTCGTTCATTCGTTCTCTCTGTCCTTGCGATATATGCGTTGATCCGAATTTCATTATTCTCTTTTTGATAACAACTCATCAAATGTACCACAAAAAAAAACGAGGATATATAGGTGACGATCGCGTCGCGCAACCCCAACGAGCGCGTGGGCGTGTACTACAAGACGCTGCACGCGTTCACGACGTACCGCGACGAGCCGGTGACGATCCCGGTGTCGCTGCCGGCCATCTACCAGGGCCACAAGGACTCGACGGTGTGGTCGCCGGTGATGTCGGGCGAGTCCGTGCCCGTGGCGCCGTACGTGGCGGACGCCATGAAGCAGGACATCGCCGCGGGATACGTGCTGCTCCACGTCAAGCTCGACGGCCGCGTCAAGTGGAAGGTCGGCAGCTGGGTCTCCGGCGGCTACCGCATCTTCATCAACTGCCCCGCGCTGCTCTCCGCCACCGGCAACACGGCCTTCCCCTTCGCCGTCAGCGCCGCCGCGGGCGGCGGAGCCGCCGCCGGCAACAGCACCGTCTCGCTCAAGTTCACGCACCCGGCGGACTGTACCGTCGACGTCTGAACGACGCCGCGGCCAGCGGATCTCGTAGCAGTTTTAATACTACTAGCACAAATGTTATTTATCAAGTCATCTTTTTTCCCCTAAAATATAATTTTCCCGAACCCGTGTATGTACAAATAAAACCTGTGTCCTAGCTTTGCCATCAATTGTACAATATTATATTTATGTCGCACGCACAATGGACTAATAATGGAGCCTCGAATCGAAATGTTACATGCCATCGTACAGCAGTAAAGTGTTTATGTCGCGCGATGGAATGGAAGGAGAACGGATTTTCAAGCGATGGCAGTTAGGTGCCCGACTTTCTGATCCCGTACGAATGATTCAGCGAATGAGGAACGGCCGGATCCGGGCAGGTGGACAGCGACGCCGGACCAACTTTTTTGCCTACGTGAGGTCGGAGCGCCCCAAAGTGCCGTTGGTGGTTCGGCGGAGCGTCACGTCCCGGTCCGCCAGCGTGTGCCAACGGGCCAAAATTAAACGAAATATATACGGCCGGGAACTAAACGGGCAGGGCAGGTCGACTCGGCAATGATCGCTGCAGCGGCCTTATTATTATGAGCCTGAAAAATCAGCCGCCGCCGACACCGCCGGTTTCGCGTGGCAGCGACCGCCCGCGCCGAGATGCCGTCCACAGCACAGCGGACACAAGACGGGCAGATCTTTTTTTCTTTCAAAGCCCGAAAAATTGAAGTGGACTCGCGTGGAAAGGCACGGCGCGGCGGCCTGCCCTGTGGGAGTGGGAGTGGGAACGGGGCAGCCGTCACCGGGACGGCGACGCGGCAGCGGCGAGCGCGTGCGCCACGGCCGTGACGGGGAGCGCAACTGCTACGCGCGTCACGCTATGGGCGGCAGGGCAACCGACAGGATGGTACACGTACGCGAGTGCGGCACGGGATGGACTGCTCTTGTGGGCTTCCAGGAACAGTGGAAAGAAGGCCCTGCACATGGGCTCCATGGCCTGGATCAGGCTTCTCTTCTAGCTAGTCATGGCCAAACGGGCCGCCCGGCACGGCACGGCCCGAGCCCGAAAAGGCCCGGCCCATTTACATTTCGGGCCGGCACGGCACTAAATTACTTTCGGGCCGTGCCGTGCCGGCCCACGGGCCTGGGCGTCGGCCCGCGGCACGGCCCGAAAATGTTTTTTCGGGCTATTCGGGCCGTGCCGGCCCGGTAAGCCCACGGGCTTAACAGTCCAATAAGTATTTTTCGGCCCAATAATGTTAAAAAACTTGAAAAAATAGATAAAAACATAGCAAGATGGAGATTTGAACCTTGAATCTCTAAGGTACAAGTCAAATGCTTTACCACTAAAGCACTTCACCATTAATGTTAAGTATAAAACATGTATATTATTTAATTTCGTGCCGGGCTTTATCGGGCCAAAAGTGTGGCCCGTCGGGCTTCATCGGGCCGCTTCCAATCCGTGCCGGGCCGGGCCGCCCGTCGTGCCCTACCCTCGGCCCGAGCACGGCCCGACGGTGCGTGCCGGGCCAGCCCGGCCCGAAATCAATCCGTGCCGTGCCGGGTTCGGGTCGGGCCAAAAAAATCGTGCTTCGGGCCTGGCCGTTTGGCCCGACCCGTTTGGCCATCATTACTTCTAGCTGTAGCGCGGAAAATGCATGGGCCGACAAAACCAGCCGACGTTGCCATTAGAAACAGCCCATCGTCGCGGAAGATGATGATGATAGCAGAAGTTTCTTGACATGCAAGCACAACTCTGTTATTTTTGTTGCCATAACCTTATCAAACCGGAACAAAACTGTGAGTCAGTTTCAAAATTTTCAGATGCTGTTGGTCACGCAACCCTTCGGATTCAACATGCAAAGAGCTAACAAGGGATCCACGGATTCATTTTCACCTCGATGTAGCTCGATTTGCACAAAAGTTCCAACGAGGGAATCATCATTGTTCATAGCTTTAGTCACGTTTCGTTGTCGTCGACAGGCTCAGCTAGCTAGTCCCTCATCTTCCTCTTTTCTTTGTTTTTTTTTTCACTAGATAATCGAGTTTGGAAGTAGCCTTCGATCTCTGTTGCATGTTGCTACAATCATCGTTCCCACGGTCATTATGCGGCAGTACTAGTTCTTTCTCCCTTGTGTGGGCTAGGATATAATCACCCCACAGCACCTTCAAAAACGTCGTTAATTTGTTTACCGTACCTTGAAAGCCACCGTCCTCATGCTGTGTGGCCAGTGCGCCATCGTTTTCCTCACATCCCCACCGGCCTAAACCTTTGATCTCGCGGTGGCGGTGTGAGGTGGTGCCACAGAGGACGACGACCCTGAGCATCAGTAATATCCACCTCCAGGTGAGAACAATCAAACAAATGGAACCAACTTTAATGTAAACAATTTCAGCAATATATATATATATCTGAAACAAAGAATTGTCTGAATTACTAACGAAAGTTTGTGACCATATTACAAAAGAATCGTTTGACGAACGAATAAAAGACTGCAGCACTGAACTAACAAATTTATTTATTAATCTAAGCCACGAACGAACAAACTTAACGAAGCTAATCTGAAGTAACTAACAATGAATGAAGAAACTCCTTACGTGACCAGAAATTGACGGCATTGTGTCGTGTTTATTATCTCTGCTTCTTCCTCGCCTGATGATGATCAGGCGTCGTGATCCCACGTCACGATGTCGCCGTCATTCATCATCGGCAGACGTGAGGTTGACGCCACCAGCTGCGACATGTTCCTCGCCGTTTGCCGAGGCACTGCCGTCGTTTGTGGGTGCGCTGATGCGCCGGCTTGCATGGTCTGCGTCATCACGGTGTGTTCCGTCGGCGTAACGGCGGCGCCGCGAAAGCTTGAAGGCAACCACTGCATCTCCGGTGGCGGCGCTTGCCAACTCGTTTCCAGTTGCTGTTGTTGCTGCCAGGCCACGCCGTCGAGGCTGCTGGCTGTCGCCGTGGACGAGGCGCCGTGAGGGTTGTTGCTCGCTGGCGGCGGGTGCAACTCGATCGCGGTGGATCCCCGGTACAGCGCCAGCTGCTGCTGCACCGTGGCGAGCTCGACGAAGCTGTCCGCGAGCAGATTCTCCAGGTCCCGAATGACGCCGCGGCAGCCGTGCACGGGATCCTGCCGCCGCACGGCCGACTCGTACAGGATGGTGCGCATGCACACGTCCCGGTTCGCCGGCCCCGCCGCCCTGAGCAGGCGCAGCATGCTCTTCACGCCGAACAGCCGCCGCGCGTCCCGGAACTTCTCCGGCTGGTTCGCCGGGAAGTAGGGCGCCAGGACGCAGTCCGCCGTGCACCGCCGCCGCTGGTGCTTGCACGCCGCGCACGGCGACGGGCCCGCGGTGGACGCAGTCTTCGCCGGCGACGGCGGCTGTGACGAGGAGGACGAGGACGAGCGGGAAGAAGAGGAGGCGTATGTCGAGGCAGTCGAGCCAGATGGCGGAGTCCACGGCGGCGCCTCTGCCGGCGCCGACGTGGGTGTGGACGACGACATCGTCCGTGTCCAGCAGCATCGATCTCCTCGCGGTTGGATCTGCCGCCGCGAGCTGGCGTTTACTTAACTAGGTCGGCGATCGATCTTTGGAGGAGTTGGCAAATGGCCTGGACGACAAGTTACGTTCTTTATATACAAGGATGACACGATATGGCTGGGAATAGAATTGCAACGGAATGGATAGCGTGTCGATCCAGCACTTCAGCAGGGACCAAGGATGGTGTACCACGGCACGTGCTGAGCACGTGATATATTTTTTCTATTTATCTTAATTAACAGAAAATCTTCTGAATGTTTTTTTCCACTAGCTACATGCCCGTGCGTTGCAACGGGGTTAAAATTTTATAATACAATGCTTACATAGAATTTCCAATAAGTGCTAATGATGTTATAATACATTCTCATGCGATGAAAACAATTGTGCGTTTGAACACCACTCGATTTTCAAATGCCCTAATTAGTTCATATTAGACAAATTGAAAGGGAAGAAGTACAACCCAAAAACTATTTGGCCAAGTAGAGCCAACAAAGAGGAATAATAAAGTCTTGTTCATCTTCATGCGGAAACAACTTTAAATATTGAACACTTGTCTTGGTGCTCGTACTTCAAAAACCTCTAAAATAATCTTCAATTTATAGGAATTGTTTTTACTGTGCTCAGAGGGTTCGACAATAATCTTCAATTTATAAGAATTCTTTCTTAAAACCAAGCTGTCTAGCACATTTATAACAAGCAATCCTACAACACAAACAAGGACTCACTGCTCACTGGAGAAAAGAGTAATTCTCTAAAGCAAGAGTATGGAGGGATATATCCGTTGGAAGTGAAAGACATCAAAATCATCAATTGCAAGGAAATAATAATATTTATTGATATGCAGAAAATGGATCATTACATTTCGTGACCACACACATCTATTTAAAATTAAGAAAAAGGGCCGATCAACAATGTGTTTCTCTCCATATTGATAGTTGTAACAAAACTTCTATGAACTTCTATGTATGCTATGCATTTTGGTTGGCACAACCGGAAACTAATTTCAGCAATATATAAATCAAGAGAAAACTAAGTAGTATTCACAACACCACCTATACAACCTCCCTCACTACGTCAACCTCTACTCCATCACCCCACCTCGATACCTCTCCTTATGGATAATCAAACAACAATTGTCACCTGTGTAGGTGCAGTTGTGGTCTTCTTTCCTTTATTTTTTGTTTCTTTCTCATAACCTGCAGTACGATGATTGGAATCAAAGGAGGAAACTAAACATCCTAAAACCTGTTGTACGTAGTGCAATCATTGGAACGAATATACATCGTTTTAAAATCCTCCAACCCTTAGTCACACAAGCAGCTTATGCAGAATAAAACGATGACAGTTTTTACTTCCCTACGTAGCAAACCAAACATCTCAATTAAGAAATTTAGAACCAACATGCTCTGGATTTACAGTTAAACCACATGCCCAGTAACACCCCACTGCGGTGTAGAACATGCTTCAGGAAAGGACTTGGCTTGAACACTAACTGCATATTAACCAGGGCATAAATAAAAACAAAAAAGACAGACAATTAGCATACCAAGAAAGCATATTAAGCACTTATGAGGCAGGGGAAGTGGCAACGAAAACAACATGAGAACGGGATTTAACAGGGCACAAAAATATTTTAGGGCAAATAGCTACAATACCAACGTCTACGGTCTATATGAGCTAATTAAGTAATAAGGCACACGGATGAACCAAGAATCAAACAGTTCATGGTAGATCATAAGGCAAGTCAGACAAAGAGTAGTAATGGAGCCGTTCACCATTCATTGCGAACTGCAAATTTTTTACATTGTGAGATGTTCTATGTGCTCATAAAAATATTATCAATTTCTGCTGCTTTGCAATAGCACTCTCTGTCAACTTTTTGTCATATGACATGCCCATTCGTGTAAACCCGACTGGAAGCGATAAAATAAACGTGAATTTCTGAAATATTCAGTAACTTACCTCTTTTTACTGCGGGTTTACTGCTATGCCGCCTTTTTTTCAATATGCAGTCTCTTTCCTATCGATGGTCTGCAATACATGAGTGAGTGATACATAAACATCAGCTTGTAGCTTGAAATATCAGATTTCCCGGGACTTGCAGTGCCAACAGAAATATGGTCCTCACAACATGATAGTCATTTCCTTTTCTTGAACCCTCAGACAACATAGTCATTGCAATTGGACCAACTTAAAGTAGTACATCAGTTCAAGGATAAAATTATCACCATTTAAGTATGAATACCAGATATATTAGTTCTGCTACTAAGGATTAGTCAATCCTAAAATAATATAAGGCCATTTTAAGTACCACAACACAGAACTAAGAAATATTGTATCAAATTTGAACCCTGTATCGAGAAATACCGAGTATACTATCTCCACTATTCCCTGCAAGAAGACTTTTATACTCATCACCTTCTTCCATCAAATAAGACACAAAGCAGATTATAGCAGAGAAAGAGAATATATGACCTCAGTAGCAACCCCAAATGTCTCTACCCCATACGAGCTCAGTGTCATAGAGAAATACGTATATGAAGCAGATAATACAAAATGATAAGTTGGATGTGGAAAAGCAAGATAGACAAAAGGTACTCCTCCATTACTATCAGTAGTTCAAAACTTCTGTCATCATACATAGGCGTGTTTTAATTGTGCAGAACAAAAATGTCTATTGTCTTTATAAATTACAACATGGGTATGTTGCCCACGACAAATCTGTACACTCACATAAAGAAATTGTCAATGAAACAAACATATTTAGAACGAATGTCAAGGAACATGGTATTCAATAATTTGCTTTTCAGAAATAGGAATAAAAGTAATCTATTACCTTCACCTGTAGCTTCTGGCCCCTACCTCTCTGCTTTGCTCTGCCCAACATAGCATCGCATCAATTATTAGACAACAAGTTGTAAGAACATGTGAAATTCGAAATTAGTAAATTCCGACGGGGAAAAGAAAAAGGAAAGAGTAAGAACATGTGAAAGAGTAACTTACCTCAAGGTCGGTCAACCGTGGCCGTGGCAAGACGTGCGTTTGTCCACATCGTTGTGGGTGGTGGTAGCAGGCAACGCCTCGATCTATGGCGACCGGATGATGCGTGTACTGATGAGCTCTAGGTCCTCCTCTTCCTAGCCAGTAATGTTTGGATGATAGTCGCTGGTTTGGACATGGAGGCTATGGCAGCGGTTGGTCGGCGCCGGTGAAGTCAAAGACGGAGCCGAGGGAGGCCGCATTGAAGGCGACGGGACCGGCGTCGGTCTTGCACGTCCAACTTGTTGGAGCGGGAGAAGGGCGTGAAGGGGATGTGCGGGATGTGTTGGATGACGGAGGCAGAGGGACACCGTGGCGACCAGGATTGCGGCGGAGGATGAGATTGTAGGCCGCAGCGACCGGGATCGCGACGGGCGATTGTTTGCAAGGAGGTTTCGATTCGGGTTGCAGGGAGGAGGCAGATTCCGCGTCGGCCGGGGTGGACAGTGATGCTGGAGACCCTCAGCCTGTTCACTTCGGAATTACAGGCCACAGCGACCGGGATGGTGGCGGTGACTGGGATCGTAGGCCGCGGCGGCGGGCGGGATGGTGGAGGGATCGGGGTTGCGGGCCAGGGAGGGGTTGCGGGAAGGGTTGATTCGGATCCAGCTAGATATTTCTGTTCGCAGGTGACAGACGAAAGATGCCAGCCAGATGGAAACACTACGAATTTTTTAAGTAGTTTTTAGATAAAAAATCTTCAGAATTAATGTTGCAACATCGGCATATGAAAAAGATGATGGGATCCTCAAGAGATGACACGCCATTGATAGCAAGAGGCCTACATGATCAAGTAAGCACATAAATTTATTTAGAAACTCAAAATGCCTCTCAAGATCAAGATTTCTTATGCCACCTTCAAAAAGAGATTTTACTCAGAAAAGACAATCTAGCGAGAGTCATAAATGTTGTTTTCATAATAACAACGAAACCATTAGACATCTTTTCTTTGGGTGCCACCGTGCAAAACAAATTTGGTCTTTCCCCACCTATTTGGTATCCCATATGTTTGGGAGGTGGCTTTCTTTAATAGATAAAAATGAGAGACACCCAAATAGGGGTTATTGCTATTGTTGGGCTATTTTGAGATGTCGTGATTATTTTTGACAAAACTAGATATTCATCATTCATGCAACCTAGTTTCAGGCGAACTTATTGGTTACGCTTATGGGTGCAACTGCAACATGAAGATACAACAAAGGAAATCTTCAGGCGGACGAGCTCATCTTTAGAGACCATAACCTTGGAGGTTGTCAATCTTGGATGAAAATATAATAATAGAATTAGACTATATGTTTTTCCTTTGTTTCCCCTGTTACCAAGCGATGATAGTTGAATTTCGCAATAATTTGACGGTTGTGTGCGTCTTGTAGAGGCCAGAACTATGTTCCATTATAAAAAGAAATAAAGTTACACTACTGGAAACCGAAATATCCCTGTGTGTAACGGCGAACGCACAGGGATTTAAAATATTACCCTATGAGTCCGCACGTAACCCATAGGAAAAACGCTAACACACAAGGAAATGTGCAACACAACTAAATACGTATGCAGTGATGAAATCTGGTACGAAAAGTGTGAATGCTAGTGGTAGTAATGGTCCCATCAGGAGCAACAAAGCACAGAAGCGCATTGTATGCTTAATATGCTTTTGCCTTACCATTTATTTGCATCTATGGTAGAAAACAGTTAACTGAGTAAACAAATTATTTGCAGGATGACTACATAGCTGGTGTTAGAAAAATTGCACATCCAGAAGGAGGTGAAGAGCATGAAAATATGGAAGATGAAGAGCTAGAGCAAGAGCCTATGTTGAACGGGCAAGTGTTATATGAACTGTCTGGAGGCACACCTCATGGTCGTGTAGCCATAGGTTATGGCGCTGTGAGAGCTGCAGATGTTAGGGCAGCTGCCAAGGAGAAAGATGTTAGGCCATCAAATTCAGTTTCAATGCAGACCATGGTCCGGGAAAATGCATATTTACACCAAGGGCTACGCGAAGAGAGAGGTGAAAATGCAAGGTTGCGACAGCAGAGCCAACTAGCTACAACCTTACTTCTGGTACATGTTTAATTAAATTTTCTATAACTAGTGAAGGTTTATTACTGTATCGATTAATTGTACTTATACTAATACTTGCAGGGACTTTATCGGCAGTTAGGAAAAGAAATACCAGCAGAAGCGCAACAATTTCTATCTCCATCCCAAGAAAATGTGAGTAAATAGCATTCGCATTCTTTTGTATCCAACAATTGCAACTAGAAACTGTTTCCGTAGTGCTGCTCTATGTGTTAAGTATCTTTCCATCTCTATACTTGTTTATGTCTTGAACGAATGCTCAAGGAAATTTCTTTTTAGTTGCCTGTGAACCTAATACCAATGCTAAAACAACAAATATTTATGTTCCTATGTGAGCCAATAAATTTAGGATCATCTCATTTGCTGATTCTAAGTAATATTCACATGCAGGTGACAGGATCATCTCATGCCAGATCTGATGATGGTGATGACACCATGGTTTGACTAGCAATTGAAGTAGAAACCATGATTTCTAGTGATGGAGTCGGCACTGATCATTTTCAAGCTAAATGATGTGTTGTAGTTGCAACTTTTGAAGAGTTGGGTCTAGATGATTGCTCACTCTTAGGTTAGTATATGTGCTAACTGCTAGTATATATTTTGGTATGTGGCCTAAGCATATATGTTGGTATGTGGCCTTAGTGTATATGTTGGTACGTGGCCTTGCCTGAATCAAAGTCATGTTGAGTGTTATGGCTATTCCGAACTGCTCTCCTTTTGTGTGCCCATGGGTGTTGTATTCACATTATGATGCCAAACGTTTGGGACATAATATCCATATATATGTGTAATATTTGTGAACTCTGTGTACTATCTGGACATGTGGCCTCTTATGTTGATTGTTGATTGAAATGTGTATTTTGTGTAATGGGAAATTTAAGCAAAATGGATGTGGCTAATACTTTCATGTGCAGATGTTCTTCATTTCCTTGACGGTTGCTGCACAGGGAAATTGCATCGGTTTAATAAATCATAGATTTTCCCTGACGATACTAAAATATCAAGGAAATAAGGTAATAGTCTTGACGGCGAGGACAACACAGGGATAAGTATTTCCCTGACGGTGTCGTTTGACAGGGAAAGAGGTTTTAAATCTGGTTTGGAAACTTTGGCTTGAGGGCTAGCCGACAGGGCTGACCGTCAGGGAAATAATCTCTGTCGGTTTACCGTCAGGGAATTGGATTTTCCCTGACGTTATATCCCTGACGGGTATTTCCTGACGGGACGCCGACAGAGATAATTTCCCTGTGCGTTTTTGTATTTCCCTGACGGTTTCTGGCACACGAGAGATATTCCGGTTTCCAGTTAGCACCTGTATTCATATGTATATGTTAGACTTTATGTGTGTTTTTATGTTTATTTGCTAAAAATAGAGATACAATATGTGCATGCCTGAGAGATGCATGTCATGTGTGTGCCTTCAGGGATAATTATGAATCTTGTTTGTGTGTATACTGTGTTTTTAAAAATGCATGATTTTAGGTGACCTGCTCGTAGATAGTGAGACACATGTCCGTGATCTCAATGATAGTCTAGTCTCTCATAAGTGTTTATAAGATTATGTTTAATATATATATGCATCTATAGGGCAAGGGTCTTATGTGTTTATTTATGTGAAAATTTATGCATTATAATATGTTACAAGAGAACATATGTTAAAAATGATTGTGAAGGCAATTTATATCGTGTCATTGGTTGTTGTTATGTGACACATCTCTATGTCATATACTCTCATGTTGTGTCTATTTGAGCCAAATTGTCTACTTGTTTGCAAGTTCATCTGAACTAAACTATAAGTAATTAATTTAATAACCACAATGTACATATCTAAACTAGATACAAGGCAAATTTTTCACCATAATTAACTATTTTTCACTTATCTTATAACATGTATTCACTAGACATAATCTATAGTCAAAATGTTTCCTCTAGATTGAAGCATTTCATTTTAATTCTAAATAAAATTACAAAACTTGTTGGTAAACAATGTGTTTGTAAGATTTGTTCCTCACGGGATAGAAAAACTACGAGTATGACGAACGATCATACGTGATGTCTAAAAATTTAAAGATGCTTACATATTGGGATGAGGATAGTAGTATCTAAACTTGGACTGCAATTTGGACCAGAGATGCCATGGAAAACTCCATGTCAAAATTACCATTAATTTTATTAATATTTAATAAATCTAAATCATAATTAAAAATAGTGATTACTCTATGAATCATTCTATTTATAAGGATTGGACAACTTTTTAATTAAATGTCAAATATCAAATTACTGGGTGATATTGTTCTTTTATAATTGTTAGCATATCCAATGAAATAAATAAAATTAATGTTACCACATTTTTAGTAGAAACATTTTATTATGTGGTTGTATGAGACAAATTTAGATTAAATGGTAACTTATCAAGATAATGTAGATGAAAAGGTACTAGGAAAACCATTATCTATGATGAGATATATATAGAGAGATACAATATAACTAAAGGTACATTCATCATCATCACACAACAATGAATTTACAACACCTCCATTTTCATGTTGAGCAAAACACATAACCCCCTTGCATTCAGTTATGTAATTGTCACCATGATCTCCTGTCCCCATCCCTCACTAAGCAATATAGTAATTAAAGTGTTAACAAAATGAAATGAAATAAACCAAAAAAAACTAATTAGACATGCAGCTAATCTACTAAGGTTGTAATAGCAAATCTTTTGATACACCATCAAGCCATCACGAGTGTTCTCGCTCGTGCCTCTTGAAGAAGAGTGTCCGGTCGACTGCCGTGAGCAGACAAACATCGTCACCGACGTTGGCCTCATCCACCTGATCACTCTCCACGTTGACGTTCAAATCAAAGCAGGAATCAGCGGTGGACGAGCCGACTCCGTCTTGTTTGAGGTCACTCGTCTGCTCCTCCGTCTCTTGCTTCATCTGCTTGCTGGCTGCTGGTGAGCAACAAGCTCTACGCCTGGCTTCGAAACTCTCGCAGCTCAGGATGACGATGGCGTCACCCAAGCCGGCCGCATCGCCGTTGTGGTTTCGCACGACCCCGCTCTCGATCGCCTCCTTGATGCCGAGCTCGCAGGCCCGGTCGGCCTGATCGACGCCCTCCACGAGAATGACGCGATGAGGGTTCTCCGAGACGGCCTCGTAGAGCCGTTCAAGACCGGCCAGCTCGCCGGCAGGTGACGTCCGTTGCCGCTTGCTCCGGTGGTGGTGCTCCTCGTCGGAGGAGCCCGAGGCGGACGGCGAGGAGGACGAGGCGCCGATCCGGATGTGCAGCAAGTTGCTCCGCGACCCGAAGACGAGGTTGGCGAGCTCCCTCGCCACCGTCTCCTTGCCCTGGGCGTCGCCGCCGAGGAAGAACATCCACGTCTCCTCCTTGGCGTCCGCCGACCTCGACTTGTCGCGCCTCTTGGCGATCCCCGAACGGCACTGCAGGACGGTGCTCGCGACCTCCGGGACGATCTCCTTGTGCCATGGCACCTCCTTCTCCAGGGCACCGCAGAGGACCTTGAGGTTCTCGGCGTTGAGCTCCTTGAACTTGGCGCGGCGGCACTGCACCTCCACGGAGCCGATGGAAGGGCCCGAGTCGTTGGACCTGGACTTGCCGCTCGTCTCGCACTTGGGCTTCCACGGGTGCTTGGCGTCGAGGTCGGTGAGGAGCCACGAGTGGCGCGGGGGGTCAACTGGTGGGCGTGCTCGTAGGAGGAGACGGAGGAGGCTGGAGACACCGGGGCGGAGAAGTGCAGCGTCATCCGTTGCGACGGTTTGCTGCAGATGGAGCCCCAAGTCTTGCCAAGATCTGCGAGATGCGTGGTCTCGGCCTATAAAATGCGACAACAGTACATATATGTCAGTTTTACAAAATCCAGAACATTATATAGTGCATATCATAATAATTAATGAACATTAATTATGCAGTACCTGGTCACGGCAATGCTGAAGCCAGGAAGGGAGGCTCGACGACGAGACGAACGGCCGCGGCACTGCTGCCTTCGTGTCGACCCTATTAGCGGCAGAGCAATCGCCGCAGCATCTGGAGAGCAGCTGGTTGCTGCCCAAAAGTGGCCAGCAGGACACCGGTCCGTTCCCATCCGTGTCAGGACTCGCTTTCATGGACTGATTGACCGTGTCTAGAGCACTGCAGAAAGAACAACGGGAATAAGATTCCACGGTCACCTCACGTACCCATGGACATGTGCATAAAATCAGCTAATACCTATATTTGCCCCGAAAGCACGCAAAAGAGATGCAAGCTTTCACTCACACTCACGGTAGGCAAAGAGGAAAGGGCAGAGCACATTGCTGAATTATTCAGGTATGACACTATTGCTGTACACTGCTAGCTAGCTAGCTAGCTCAGTTACGGATGGTGCGTGTCAGGGACATTTCACTTCAGGGTGATTCCTTGGCTACCACCTGACGTGACATCCTTGCACCGGCCGGGAAAATTTAACAACTTTGCATCGGGATTTACCTGTCGTCGAAGGCGCATGTGAGGCTGAGCGCGAGGCTGCCGGCGGGCACTGTGAGCGTCTGCAGCCCCCAGAGCGTCTCCAGCGACGGCTGCCCCGCCCGGCACCTGCCGTACGCCTGGCGCGTCCCGAACCCGACCAGCCAGCCGGCGGCGCACGCCAGCAGGGCGCGCACCTCCGTGACCACGTGCTCCACGGCGCAGTAGTACAACCCGCGCCGGCCGCCCTGGACGTGGCCGGCCCAGAACTCGGCCGCCCACTTGAGGTCCTCCACCACGAGCAGCACCTGCCCCCTGCCGCCGACGAGGCACCGCAGCTCCCCGAGCCGCCGCTCGGTTTCCTCCCGCGGCGCGTCCCGGAACGACGCCACGCGGAGGCTAACCACCTGCGCGCCGCGCAGCGCGTCGTGCTGCTTGGCCAGATCGGCTCGCTTGATCCGGTCGACGGCCGCGCACGCCAGGGCCTCCGCCGCGGCGGCGCTCTCGGCCACCACCACGACCCGCCGCTTCCTCTGCGCGGCCAGGCAGTCCAGCACCGCGGCCACGTCGTCGTCGAGTGACGATGACGGGCGCTTGGCCTTACTTGCGTCCTGGTGGTGAGGTGGGCTCGCGGCGCTGCCGGGGTTAGGGTTCGGCTTGTTGGTTGCCGCGGTGCTGCACACGGCCTGCTCCACGTTGGCCTTGACCTGGGCGCTGGAGAAGCCGGCCTCGCGCATGACGCGGCTGACGCTGGGGTCGTCGAGGATGGACACCACGAGCTGCTCCAGCTCCACCTTCACGGCCAGCACCGGCTGCTGCTGGCTCTCCACGGACCCGCGCCGCTGGTGCGCCTGCGCGCGCTTGAACGCCGCCACCAGCGCGTTTGACAGCGACGGCGGGTAGTAGTGGTGGTGGCCGCCGAGCAGCGGCGACGAGGCCACCGCGGCCGAGGCGGGCAGCCGGTTCAGCGCCACGTTGAAGCACAGCTCCAGCGCCTTGCACTGCAGCGGGTGCGAGTGCGACCGGAGGCACGCCGCGCGGAGGAGCCCGCCCGGCGCCGCCAGCATCGCGCTCGCCACGTGCAGAGGGGTCACCTGCGCGTTCCCGCGCCGCCGAGCCAGGCTCACCGCCTGCTTCACCACCGTCGCCGCGTCCGAAGTCAGCGACTGCTGCACCGTGCACCCCCGGCCCTCATCGTCGTCGTCGTCTCAACTCTCCTCGACACAACTTTGTAAACTAGCTAGCTAGCAAGAGTAGTGTTGCGATCGAGGAGAGTGAAATCGATCTGGTGTGTATATGTAGATGTAGAGGGGGTCACTGCAACTGCAGGTGGTGGTGGATGTGGTGGTGCTGCTTTATATGTTCAGTTGGTGAGCTAGAGTCGTAGTAGTTCATCTTTCATTCTTTTGAGAGAGCAGGGTTGAGGTATTGAGATCATATGGATGCATACACAGTGAACGGTAGCGCAGTAGTAGTATCTTTTGTGCCCAGATTTTGCATGTGATCGGCCGCCTCTAAAGAATGACCCGGCGCGCGAGAGCTAAATTCTATGCATGGCAGCATCAAAGTGAGCAAAGGCCAACATAAAATTTCGGACCTGATCTGGTCGGAGGATTTGAACAGGTGACGACGAGTGTGCATTGATCATTGGAACAGTCCATGCGCTTCGAGATGGTCCTGCATAAAGCTACAGTGGAGTTTACGACGGAGATACGATCTGCGCGTATTTTTAACCATGTTGCAGCTTGTCCATTTCGCATCACATGCAAAAGTAGTTTAGCACAAATCACAAGAAAATCCATTAACATAGCCTATATGTTTGGAGAAAAATAGTTAATATGGAACTAAAATACTTTTTCAGCCAGGGGGCATGCATGTGTAGTAACTAGTGATGTGGATGGCCTGACAATATATACAGTCATATAATCCTCTTTCAATTTTACTGCAACTTGGAAGCAAAATTTCAAATCAAGATAAGATAGGCTGCTGTAGTTAGTAAGGGACAGGTCTTTCCAACAACGACATGGGAGAATATATTTGTGCATTTTTTATGCCTGCATAAAACAATCAGACACTCCATGACTTTTCCCACAAAAAGCCAGTTGGGGAAAACAGATTACAATAATGTTCGATGTGATCCATAGCCAGTGCCCAATATAGTTAACAAACAAAAGGAACTACCGTGAACACTTTCACTCTATTTAGAAAACATTACAACTTATTACAGCATATAGCCACATTGCACTAATAATAAATCCAAGTTCTTTTAGTTCCGATGGCAAAATTTCTGTTGGGAACGTAAAGTTCCTTGTATATATAAATATAATCACATTCAACCCGGTAAAAAGGTTGCTAAAACGTTGCAAGTAGTCCATCCTAGACTCCTAGTACTACAGGGACATACATGTTGATACCCTTTTCATATACGGCGGGTATTATACAATCAATCACACTAAGAACACAGGAAATGGGACTGATCTTGCAATGATGGTGATACAACATATGATGCTTTATGTGATCGATCGATAGGATCTGATGTGGCCTGCAGCGACCTCTCATCTTTTGAGAGGGCCCATTTAAATTGGTTTTCTTTTCTGCGAGAGAGATCTTTTGTGCCCTAAAAGAATCGGGAACTGTGTACGGCCTCTTTCTCCCTGGACTCAAAGTATAAGGAATAAAGTGTCACCCCTTACTGCCCATATGCTCTGTGTATGTGTGAATGCATCATGCATGGCAAAGATTAATAGCGTCACACAATTAGTTGTTGGAGTACCAAAAAAAAAACATCCACATGATGTTCATCAAAGCAGGGGCCTTTCCACCATTCCTGCTCTTCCTAAAGCAGACTGCATCACTATCTAGACACAAAAATTGACACATTTCACCAAGTTGGCAACTTCGTTCTCAGGTTTCAGTGCCACAATGACAAGACAAGAATGCATTGGAGTGAAGAAAACGCATTCGGATAACACTTGATTTCTAGTAGGACGATTGATCAACAGTAATATATATGCATGTTTATGTGGATACAACATGTTAAGCAGAAGTTCAGTAGTAATGCCACAACCAACGACTACTGGCTTCTAGCATTATTCCTCGTAGCAGTGTACAACTGGGTATACACTGCTACAAGCACAAGCAGAACTATCAGTCAGGGAAAAGCTAAAGCATGTAAACAAAGTGAGGTTTACCGGATCATTGACCGGTCATTACTGTGTGCATTTGCATCAAAAGTTGCGCGCGAACATTGTTCTTTATGGGGATACGAAGAGAGAAAAGGGGTCGGTTAACAGCTACCGAGAGCAAACCATCAGAAGAAGAAATGACTTCCCGCTCACGCCTTCCATCCCAAGAGATCTCCCTTGGTTCATTACTCAATCATCATCTCCGCAGCTTCTTAATTTCACTTCTGAGATCGCAATGAACTGTGCAGTTATCCATATATGCCTCTGGACATCAAGGCATGAAATCTGAAGTTCTTGAAAATTTTCATGAATTTGGTGACTACTACTACTGAACTGCTACAGAGAGCAGCCTTCTTTCTAGGATTCCGGCATATGTAGTGTGAGCTCTGAGCGTATGCAAGATCTTTTCAAACTAATCTGAGGGGTAGTGGTCACAGTCAAAGAAATCTTTGGTAACATATGGCCCAAAAGGGAAGCAAAAGGCCAAGCTCTAATCATCACAAAGCCATTTGCCCCAAAAGGAGCGCTCCAAGGAGAGGAAAGTATATACGCAGTTTGAGGAACGACCAAACGAGAGAGAGAGCAATACTGCAAAAGACGAAAGCAGAAAAGAAACCCTAATCACTGCACAAGCCCTTCTTTTGATCTCTTCTTTTCTTTCTCAAATCGAAGCAGCAGTTAGGTTTCTGGTTAGATCTGTGCATGACAAAGGGCAGTGTGGCGTGCCCGGGAATTAAACTAGCCTTAAGCTCTGTGTACCCTGCAGGCAGCTAGCTTTTTAAAGCGTAGCAAGAGGGATGCTAAAAAGCGCATAAGTGGCATTATCTGCGGAAAAGCTTCTGAATTTTAATGCCCCTGGCGCGCTGGTAATGGGCGCGCAGAAGCTGCGGCAGAGGCAGCACTGACTGCAGTAAAACTGCAAGGCGATGGAAAAGTGATACCAGTGTGTTTTGAACCAAGTTCTGGTGCTGCCATAAACCCAGTTCTGCATTTCCTAAAAAATAAACCCCAGTTACCCTGTAGGCTGTATAAGCCTTTATTTTTATTTTTATATATATTATTATATTAATAAGTTTGATGAAGACGTTAACTCCGTACTACGTCCCCTCTGTGAAAACTGTTTCCAAATCCAAATCAAATCGATTATCTGATATGTAAAAGAAGAGTCCCTATTCACGTTGAGTCACCCGTCATTCTGCGCAGCCGCGTTTGATCCCTTCCTTAAGATGAAGAGACAAATATGTTCCATCGAAAGCTGAAAACGTGGTGCCAATGTTTCACGTCGCCGCCACACATGTTGGCTTCGTCTTCATCTCCAATACGAATAGGTGTCCTCCCCAAGAGGGTTGGCCTGCACTGAATATCGACGCCACCGGGGTCCATTGAACTCGCGAACTCCACCAAGTTCGTCGTCATTTAGCAGGTCAACGTTCTATCTAATTTCTTTCTCTGCCTCATGAACCGTGTGCGTCTAGATAGCAATGCTATATTTTCTTTGCAACTCCATTCCTTGCTGTGTCTTGCTTTTCCTAATCTCAAAATTACGTCCGTTCCTTGCAAGGTATATTGCATTCATTTTTATCGTGCGTTCATCAGCTTCTCTACTGCATTGGTGGTTGCCATATGTATTTGTTTAGTAGAGGTCAAAGTCAGTTCGGTGCTGCATCCAAGCGGCGTGTCAATTTCTGTTGTGTTGGTGACCAGAATCATGTGTTCTTCCGCCACCTACATTGGTCACTTGGTCAGGGTAGCCTTGTTGTCAGAACAATGAAAAGCATGCTTTCTTCCTTTAGACCCAATGGTGACAGCGGCTCAAATAATGGAGGTATTGGGAGATGGCAAAGGTTGATGTTATTTCAGTCAACAAGCATGTAGATACCTTGTGAAATCCAGGTCTCAAATAGATATATTGCAGAGTTGCAACTCATAACAAGAAGGTGTAGCACGTGACCTTAATTAAATAGACACAACCAAAGCAAGGATAACTCTTGGCTCTATCACTAGAGATTATTCAGTAAATTCGTCCATCTGTGAAAACCAGAAATAAAAAGTGGAATATGTTACTCTACAACCGCAGTAGTTGTTGACAACTCCAAATGATCATCAATATCTTAGGACCATTGTTCTCCCGTCAATGAAGTCAATTCCATTCTTTTTCTAGTAAACAAATCATGTAAAAGCCTAAACATAGAAATTCTTTGACGAAAGAATAATGCAAAACATTGAATGACCATTTGATTTATATATTATATACATCAAGGATGTTGGAAGTCGTTAAAGAAAAGCAATGAACACACGGGTACTTTGCTAGTTATTTTCATTTTTGTTGTGAACATGGTATTTATTATTAATTATTGTGCCTATGAAAAAACACTTCAGTAGAGGTATATCATCTTAAAACCAAGTAGAGATGATTTGATTGCAGATATTTGGTGATGACGACGACTGTGTGCTGCCATCTGTAAATTTCACTCTTTGTTCGGAGTCTGATTTATGTATTTCTTTTTTACAGCAAAAATAGTGCTCGATTTCTTGTCCAATGTTGTTTGGAGCCAGCAGTTATCATTTACTTTTGGATGTTCGGACTGGAAAAGCAATCGAACAATTGCAATCTTGTATATATACATTTTCATTATGTTTTGATCTAGGTGTAGCTTTGGACTCCTAAGAGACCTTATATGGTTGTAATTTCGTTGTTCGTGAGTAATGAAATTCCAGGGGTAAAGCCTGTTGTGGAAAAAAAATAAGGCCCTATTTGGATACAAAGTATTTTTGGGGTTTTGCAAAAGGAAAAGTCTATGCGTACGAAGAAAAACATACGAAGGTGGTACGAAGCAAGCAGCTCACGTAACAAACTCGTGGGTCCCTTTCTTTTCTCTCTCCTCCCTAATAAACAGTCTACTTTCTGAAAATCTTAATCTCTACGACATCTCCACGTGCATGACTTAAGTCATTGTTCCGGTCTCTCTCTCTCTTGCCTAAAATAGTATCGGCCTATCGGGAGAAGATCCTAAATATTTTAGATTTTCCTCTGAAAATGAGCAATTGCATTGCACTAAGAGATTGATTTTCCTAAATATTTAGATTTTTTAGATAATGCCTAAATATTTCAGATATTGTTTGCCATCTGCTTGCCTTGAAGAAAGAACGAGTAAAGTAGCAGTAGCATAACTACTTCTTTTCTTCGTACCTGTAGCAACGTCCTTTGCAAAATATGCAGTTTTTTAAAAGTACTTTGATTTTAGGAGGTATGGAGGTGTTTGGATGTAACAAATTTTACGGTTTTAAAAATCATGGTATTACTAAAAGTGCAACTAATTTTGAGTTTTAAAAACTCCACTCCCTCCATTTTTTTCTAAACAACAATGGTTTCTAAAACCATAATTTCTGAACACTTTGATTTCAAAAACTACAACACCCAAACAGGTCCTAATCAACCAATCAGTCGTAAAGAAAGGGGATTCACAAATCACAATGGAGGATAGAGAGAGGCAGCTGATACTCACGAAGGTGCATTTGGGCCAAGTGTATGTACAATTCAGGGCCAGTCGATTTTGGATTGGGCTTTGATCTGCAAATGAAGCTCTTGTTCCCTACTCAATAGTCAATACTGAAATTCAAACAGGATACTCCACAACGATGTCAGTAAGACGTTTAATGTAAATTTTCATGTCGCAAATATAAATAATTTTGTGTAAATGTAATTGTCAACTGAGGAAATTTATCCAATCAAATCACAAAGCATTCTATATTCCTCAACAGAGGGTACGGTACTATAAAATAAGCATTCTATATTCCTCGACGGAGGGTACGGTACTATATTCCTCAACAGAGCATGCGTGCCATTTACATGCATATTAATCCTTTGGTATGCATGGTTCAGGGTAAAAATATTCAGAATTCTGACCTCAACAGAGCATGTGTACCACTTACATTCATATTAATCCTTTGGTATGCATGGTTCAGGGTAAAAATTAATATTCAGAATTCAGACCTCAACAGAGCATGTGTGCCATTTATATTCATATTAATCCTTTGGTACGCATGGTTCAGGGTAAAAATATTCAGAATTCGGATAATATGCAATCCCGAGTGCTTTGGATCGCAAGAATAGAGGATGACTCTGCAAATAGTTTCAATTTTGTTTATCGTAGTGCTTGTCAAGGAAATATAAAATGCAATCAACTAGACTCATATATGCATATGGGAAAAGTGCAATGTTATTCTCGATTGAAGCATGTCAACTCGGGTGACACAAATGAAAAGAGACAGCTAACTTCTCTACTGATGAAGCCTTAGTGCTAGTGTAATCTCAAGTTCATGGATGTTGGGAAGTGAAGGAGTCAAAAGTAACATACCACACTAATGTTAAGATAAGTATTAGAGTCCGAGTCTAATAGAGATAGATTGATGTAATAGGACTACGATATGTAACCGTGTAAGACACAAACTGTGTATCACCTCCTATATTAACAAAGCTAGGCGGCCCTATTGGGTAACGCTTCACCAAATCTTTACATGGTAATCAGAGCGAATTTCTCCATCGAGACTAGATCCTGAAGCGCGACTACTTCGACGACATCAACGCCCGGATCGTCGACTATGAGCGACGGAGCGGCGTCGTCGGCTTCGACGATGAATACCCTCAGCCACCCTATCACCGAGAAGCTTGCAAGGGACAACTACCTGCTGTGGAAGGCGCAGGTGGTTCCGGCCATGAGAGGAGCTCAACTCTTTGGGTACCTAGATGGTACGATCAAGGAGCCGCCCCAAGAGATCATCGTCGAGAAGCAAGACAAGACCATTGAGACAAGAAACAATCCGGCGCATCACGCTTGGGTTGTGCAAGATCAGCAAGTCCTGAGCTATCTCAATTCCTCTCTCTCTCGAGAAGTGTTGAGCCAGGTTGCCACCTGTGAGACATCGGCAGAAGCTTGGCGATCGATCCAAAGCATGTTTGCCTCACAGTCACGTGCTCGTGTGATCCATCTTCGGAATCTTCTCACTTCGACACGGAAAGGCGACATGTCGGTGACAGTGTACTTCTCCAAGATGAGGGGATACGCAGATGAGATGGCCACGGCGGGCAAGAAGATCGATGATGATGATCTGATTTCATATATACTTGCTGGACTTGACTCGGAGTACAATGCTCTGGTTGAGAACGTCAGCAACCGTGCAGAACCAATTGATCTTAGTGATCTCTATGCCCAGTTGCTGCGAGCAGAAGCCCGGCACAACAACCTCGACAAGCACCAGATTGGTGCCAATGTAGCTTCGCGAGGTCGAGGTGGTGGAGGTCATCAAGGCGCCAGGAACGGAGGACCACAGCGTGGCGGCAGCAACTCTGCAAGAGGGCCTCAGCAGCCGCGCCCACGCAACAGCCAAGACAAACCCAAGTGCCAGATCTGCAAGAAGGTGGGACATGAAGCTGATCGCTGCTGGTACCGGTATGAGAAGGACGAGAAGAATGCCAACGTGGCCACCTATGGGGTGGACACTAATTGGTATGCCGACTCCGGTGCCACTGATCATATTACCGGGGAGCTGGACAAGCTGACAACCAAGGAGAAGTATGATGGGCATGACCGTGTTCAAACTGCAAGTGGCTCAGGTATGGCCATTAGTTATGTTGGTCAATCTACTCTCTCTACCCCAGTTCGCATAATTCATTTCAACGATATTCTTCATGTTCCGCATGCTACTAAAAATCTGGTCTCCATATATCGGCTCACTAACGATAACCTTGTTTCCGTTGAATTCTTTCCAAAATCCTTCGTTATAAAGGATCTGGCTACGAGGAAGGTGCTGCTGCGCGGACCGTGTAGACGAGGCCTCTATCCACTTCCCACCTCGGAATCCAAGCTGTCGTTGTCCAAGTGTGTCCTGAGTGCTACTAAACCCAATATGGTACGGTGGCATGATAGGCTAGGTCATCCGTCTCTAGTCATTGTTAAAAAAATTCTTAGTAAACATAGTTTGCCTTTTTGTCAAGAGTCAAGTCGTAGAGCAGTCTATGATGCCTGTCAACAAGGCAAGAGTCATCGGTTACCTTTCCCTAAATCAACTAGTGTTTCGAAATTTCCCTTAGAACTTGTGTTCTCCGATGTGTGGGGTCCTGCTCCCAGCTCTGCTGGTAAGCATAGTTTCTATGTAAGCTTTATCGATGATTATAGTAAATTCACTTGGATCTATCTGTTGCAACACAAGTCCGAAGTATTTGAGAAGTTTCGTATCTTTCAACAACTAGTTGAGCGTGCCTTTGATAGAAAAATCCTGTCTATACAAACAGACTGGGGGGAGAGTATCGAAGCTTAACACCTTCTTTACCAATATAGGCATCACACACCTAGTTTCCTGTCCTCACACGCATCAACAAAACGGAGCTGCTGAACGCAAGCACCGTGACATTGTTGATAAAGGCCTTGCTCTACTAGCTCATGCCTCGATGCCACTAAAATATTGGGATGAGGCCTTTTCCACAGCAGTCTTTCTCATTAACCGACTACCGTCTCCTGTGATTAATCTTGACTCTCCATTAGAGCGTCCGTATAAGGTCAAACCAGATTATAATCAGCTCAAAGTCTTTGGGTGTGCATGTTGGCCCAATCTTAGACCATACAACACCCATAAACTCTCTTTCCGATCCAAGAAGTGCGTGTTCATAGGATACAGCACCATGCACAAAGGATATCACCTGTCTTGATCTATCATCTGGTCGTATCTATGTCTCGAGAGACGTTGTCTTTGATGAGACAACGTTTCCCTTTGCCTCTCTTAAGCAAAATGCAGGTCCACTCGTTCGACCAGAAATCCTTGTGCTCCCTGATCACCCACCTAATCTTCCGCGCTCCGGGGTTAGACTAGAAGAGATTGATCATATTCCTAATGCGCCTAACCATGCTGATGAGGTTGCAGAATCTGTTGATAGTGAACCAGGAACCGGACCAGCTGAATCCGGAAGCACGAGAGGATCCCGAGGAGGATCCACGCGCTTTCCGACCGCCCTTGTCCGGAGAACCGACGCCCTCGTCGGGCGAATCGGCATCGGATCACGAGCTGTCGGGCTCCCGCGTCAGCACGGCGACAGCGTCTCGACCGCAGCTCCGGTTCCTCTGCGGCGATTTCTGGATCAAGTACGGCGAGCGATCCCGCGCTACATGACGGCATACCAGAACCGGCTCTGCCGAACCTGATCAGCCGCGACCTCGCACCCGTGCGCAGAATAATATTTACAAGCCTAAGGGTCTGCCCCTGATCATGTCAGCTGTCACGTCACGGTTGATGCAGAACCACGCACGATCAAGGAAGCACTTGAAGATGTACGTTGGAAAAAGGCAATGGATGAAGAACATGAGGCACTCATGAGAAACAAAACATGGCACCTTGTACCCAGGAGGAATCAAGCCAATATTATTGACTCTAAATGGGTGTACAAGGTAAAGCGCAAAGCTGATGGCACGATCGACAGATACAAGGCAAGGCTTGTAGCGAAAGGCTTCAAACAGAGGTATGGAATTGATTATGAAGATACTTTTAGTCCAGTAGTGAAAGCTGCAACTATCAGGCTAGTACTGTCCATTGCTGTTTCTAAAAATTGGTGTCTAAGACAACTAGACGTTAAGAATGCTTTTCTTCATGGGAATCTTGATGAAGAAGTCTTTATGAATCAACCACCTGGATATGAGGATGCATCAAGGCCAAATTGTGTTTGCAAATTAGATAAAGCTATCTATGGGCTGAAACAGGCACCAAGAGCATGGTATTCCGGACTCAGTTCAAAGCTTATGCAACTTGGCTTTACTGCATCAAAGGGAGATATCTCACTCTTCATCTACAACAAGGCAGAGGTGACTATATATTTACTTGTCTATGTTGATGATATTATAGTAGTGAGTTCATCAAGTAAAGCTGTAGAAGCTCTTCTCATTGATCTCAAGCAAGATTTTGCGCTAAAAGACTTGGGAGACCTTCATTATTTTCTTGGAATTGGAGTACTGAAAACCTCGGAAGGGATCCTACTGTCGCAAGAGAATTATGCCAGAGAGATTCTAGCAAAGGCAGGGATGACACTTTGCAAGGCAGTAAATACTCCACTTTCGGTTTCGGAGAAGTTGACCGAGAGAAGGTGGTAAGTCTTTGGACAGTGAAGAAGTAACAAAATACCGAAGTATAGTAGGAGCCTTGCAGTATCTAACTCTCACAAGACCAGATATCTCCTACTCTGTCAACCGGGTGTGTCGAGTACGTTCATGCTCCAACTACTCTACATATGTCAGCAGTTAAAAGAATTCTGCGATATATAAAGGGTACGATCAATTTTGGGCTTAGAATCAGCCGAAGCAACTCCACCTTGGTAAGCGGATTTTCAGATGCCGATTGGGGTGGATGTCCGGATGATCGGAGGTCTACAGGAGGGTTTGGAATATTCTTTGGTTCAAACCTGATCTCATGGAGTGCAAAGAAACAAGCAACGGTCTCGCGGTCAAGCACCGAGGCAGAGTATAAGGCTGTGGCAAATGCAACTACAGAAATTATTTGGGTTCAGACATTACTAAAAGAACTTGGCGTGCCACGACCACGAGCTGCTTGTATTTGGTGTGATAATATGGGTGCAACCTATCTTACCGCCAATCCAGTGTTCCATGCTCGGATGAAGCACATAGAGATTGACTATCACTTTGTGCGAGAAAGAGTTGCTAATAAACAGTTGGAAGTGAGATTCATATCGACTGGAGATCAAGTTGCAGATGGCTTTACTAAGGCACTACCGGTTAGAAAATTGATACATTTTCGGCACAATCTCAACTTAGGAAAGTTGTGATTGAGAGGGGGTGTTAAGATAAGTATTAGAGTCCGAGTCTAATAGAGATAGATTGATGTAATAGGACTCTGATATGTAACCGTGTAAGACACAAACTGTGTATCACCTCCTATATTAACAAAGCTAGGCGGCCCTATTGGGTAACGCTTCACCAAATCTTTACAA